>JAKOGI010002513.1:7500-82500 GCA_029747015.1 Carnegiea gigantea
ATAAACGATAAAAATTATTAAATAGAGAGCCAGCGAGCGAGATATTAAAACTTCTACTTCCATTGCTACTCATTATATTAATGACAATGATATAAATACAATAAATATGAGATTGAAAATATCCTACATTGTAGAAGAATGTTAAGATCTCATTTAATACGATATGAACAAAGTGGAGATAAGCAAAAAATCATTAGCTACAACAATAAAGAACAAAATCATAAGAATCAAAATTTACATGTGTAGGCTAAAATAAAAAGGTACAAAAAATTTTTAAAAAATTCAACATGAAAATTAAAACAACCAATTTCTTAACTTCTTCTTGGTAGACAAAACTTTCTTCAAAAAGGATATAGCAAGTACAATAGATCACCGATGCTGGACAACACAAGCTACATAATCAATGACAATATCAAAGTAAAAAATAAAGGGGAAATCTCACAGAGGGAGGAGAAAAGGGGAATGGAAAAAATAAGAGCTTGTCCAACGGACAGTTCACGTGAGGAGAGAGAGGGTCGGGTGCATCGCGAGGCTCCTCGCAGCGGCCGGCTTGAGCCTCACGGCTCGCCGAGGCGCTATGGGCACGAGGCGCACTAACCCTCTTTTTTTGTCCGTTTCCTCCCCCAAAATGACATCATATAGGGGCACTGACTCGTTTTTTTTTTTTTACTAGGTATTTGCGCATAAAAAAGAAAAAAGAAAAAGTTGGGGAAGAATCACGGGGCCTGGCAAATGAACCGTTGGGCAGGGAGACGTTGGCCCAACATCTCTCTGCCCAGTTCATTTTTTTTAATTTTGTGTGTAATATTTGGCTATTAATTGGTGAATTTATCTTCATTTTTCTCACACAAAATTCACTCACTCCCTCATCCTCTTTAAAAAACTTGTGATTTTTGTTTTTTTTTTGGGCATCTGTGTTGAGTTAATTTATTCAAGGAAGAAGGGAAACAATTAGTAAGAATTTCTATTTTGAGTTCCCTTAAATTATTAATTTTGTATATAAAAGTTGAGATTTTATTTTACTAACTTTGTTATTTTTGTATTTGTAGAGAAATTGTTGGTGTTGTATGTTGTCAAGTAATTTATTTTTTAATTTCTGGAAAATATTGTTATGTGTTTGTTGATATGTTAAATTTTATAATGATTATATGTTTTTAATATAGTAGCTATGATTACATTGTTCAAATGTGTTGGTTGAGTATTTTTAGACATGTTCATGAGATTAAATATATTTTGTAAGGTAGGTATTAAATTGTGATATTGCAAGCTAGGTATTAAATTGTGAGCAAGAATTTAATTATAAATTTGTTGGAAAATATTATTATGTGGTAGTTTATATGCTAAAAGTGAAAAGGATTATATGTTATTAATATTCTAGCTATGAGATGATAAATATAGTAGATAGAATAATTTGAAATGATTAAATGTTATATTTTAAAATGTGAGATAACGAAAATTTGATTATATGTTGTGAATATGTGTTATTAACTTAATGTCCAACCGTAAATTATGATATTTTATACCCTTTTATTTCTAATAATTGCTTGAAATAAATTATTAAATTAGGATTCTAATGTTGTTTTGTTTATTTTGTAGGAATTGAAAATAAAGTGGAAAAAATAAATAATTAGCTCAAAATGAAGCTTGGATCAATTGGGAGCTGAAGAAGGAAGAATGAAGCAGGAAAAAGAAAGGAAAGACAAAGGCAGATCCGGCCCAGGTTTCAGCGGCCCGTTTTGCATGCGAGGCCCAGTCCGCGGCCTCCCCCTTCGTCCTCTCCTTGCTCTCGCTAGCAACCCAGATAGCCCCTCGCCTCCCTCCCAGTTCCCCTTCTCCCTTTTTCTTTCCCTCAAGTGGGCTGCGGGCCAATGGTTCATTTACATTGGTTTTGTATCAAAGCTCCAAAGCCTAGCAGACTCTCAGCCTCCTTCATTTTTCCCCCTTCCATGTGTAAGTCACGTGAGTCTATTTCCCTTCCCCATCTTTTCTTCTTCTTCTTCTTCATATTCTCCCATGAACCCAGAACCTGAAATCTAAAAAACTTAGTTGCTCCTTCACTTTCCTTTTTTCCAGTTCATCGACCGTTTCTTTCTCTCTCTTTCTTCCTACAAGTGCTATAATTAACATCATCATCATTCCGACGGTTTCAAAGGAATGATTTGGAGAATTAATGAAGGGGGAGAATTGAAGCTACAAAAGGTGGAGCTCAAAGCCAAAGCAGGCAGAAAAGTAGATAGCGGTTTTAGCTCTCATTTCTTTTCTACTTTTCGTTCTTTCTTTTCTAATTATAGGTTCATTGAGAATTTATGTAATTCAGTTTGGAGTTGAGAAATACAAGTTAACCATTTGATAGTTGGCTGGGATGCGTATTCACTTTAGATTCGAATTTAGGGTGCTATGCTAAATTTGAATCAGGTTCTTCTTTGTGTCGATTTTGCGCATTATTGCTATGACTTCAATTCTTCGAACATCTGGGTGCTATAATTTGAGTGATCAAAACAAGCTTGGCATTCAACCTTCTTATATTTGCAAATCTGCGCATGGTTCTACTGCTTGGTGATTCTAGTAATCAATTTGCTAATTTCATAAACTGTTAACTTAATAAGTGAATGACGTACATGATGGGCTTAGTTTGATTATGGTGGATTTGTTGATTTTGGCAACTGACTCTTAATCTCACGAATTATTCAGGAATAGAATGAGTTCGTCAATTATGTGTATAATTCTGCCCTTTTATCATCCCGTTTGATGCTCTGTTTAAATCTTGCGAAGTGATAAATTCTGGGTTAGTACTACTGTTAGGGATTGCAGTTTAGTTAGTGGAATATTTTGATTTAGAATCTCGTTAGTTTAGCCCCCAACATTAGTTTGGTCTAGAATTCCAGTAACATGAGTTCATAATCCATTCCGAGGATCAACACTCGTAAGTACTACGACAATAAACTATGTATTTGCAGAAATCACAACAAGTTTTTGGCGTCGTTGCCAGGGATTGGCGATTGTGAAGTTAGGTTGCGTTGAGTTATAATTATTTGAGTCATTGAGTCATTTTCATTTTCATTGTACTTTTTAATTCAGTTTTAGTTTAATTTAGATTTCATTGTTCTTGTTAGTTGATTTAGTATTTTGATTTAGTTTTTGTGTAGGATCAATTTAATCTGATTTTTAGTGTTTAGTTTACTAAGCAATCTGGCTTATGTACAGCAAAGCAAAGAATAGCACCAGAAAACCTCATTAGTGCAGATTTTCACCAAATTTGATTTTGTTTCAATTATTTGGAGCATTTCTGGTCTGAATGTTTTTGTGCTGATATTTTTGGTGGATTCCTCATGATTTTAGAGTCTGTGTGAATTTTTGTGGAATTTTTAGAACTGTCTAGAAGTTTCTGTGATTTTTGGAATTAATTTTCTATTTGGATTTTTCTGCACTGTTTGGGGGCATAAAAAAAATTAAAAAAATGTATTTATGTTCCTTGTGATTGTGTGAAATTTTCTGTATATAGAGTTCTGATTTAAGGAGTTTTTTTTCTACTTTATTTTATTTTTTACTTTTATTTTGTTTTAGGTTTTTGATCTAGGAATATGGTGTACAAGCCTTGTGCATGTGCTCCTCTTTGGTTTTTTGTTTTAGGTCAATTCTTGTTGATTGAATCTTTTATGTTTTTCTTTTCTTTTTATAATGTTGTTTTATTTTTGTTAGTTTATTTGTGTTGTTCACTTAATTATTTAGGTGTCTTGTTTTTGTTTTAGTCATTAGTTTATAATTAGTGTCATTGAGTCATTGATTTGTTTTTCTCATTTTCTAAAAAAATCCAAAAAAATAAGAAAAAATCGTAAATTAAAAAGAAACAAAAAAAAGAAATTGAGTTTGAGCATGTTAGTTTTCAATTTCCCCATGCACCTTTTTGGAGATGTCTATCATGACTTAATGATCATCGTGCTCAATTGAATCAACATTTTAAAAATGAGAAATTTGTGAGGTCATCGTTGTAAGCCTAAATGTTGAATCTCAGGGTTATGTTGAGTCTATTTGTCATGAAGGTGTACTAGGATTATTAACTAGAACTCAAAACGAGGCATGTGATTTCTCTGAAAAACTAGCTTAGGACACTTATGCATTTGTTTAGAAAATCCTATTCATAGTGAGTCTACTATTCATCCTAATCCTTACCAATAGAATCACTTTATAGATTCATATGATTCATCTTCCTTTTATGTGTCTCCTGTTTTGTGTGATTGCTATGAGTCTTCTAATCATGATGCATGTAATTGTCCATATCGTGATTATGTTGATGCTACATGTGCAAGGCTTGGAAATAATATAAATGAGTTTACTAATAAAATGGTAGAGATAATGAAAAAGAGAATTGTTGAATATTCTCACTGTTTTAATCACAGTAGGGAGAATTGTAATGGACCTAACTCTAGTTCAGGATCTCATAAACTTAAAGTTAGTCTCTACAATAATTTTGAGCCCTCTTATCTTGCTAGGCTCGATTTGCATGATATTATGCCTTTGCCTAGTCTAGAACAAGAGAGTAACCTCCCTATGTCTCTATCACCTAACTTTGCACCACATACTAACTCACATAAGGATATCATTGTGAATGTCCTAGTTTCTACCGACCCACCCACCACTTTGAATGACTTTGGTGAGTTTCAGAAGCGTGAAGACTTGGAGAATCTCAGTGAGTTAGATATGAGCGTCACATCTGAAGTTAAGGATCATGATGAGTTAGAAGCTATTTGTTTCCAGAAGTCATGTGAGGAGCAAGTTGAGCCCACTGTTTTAGAATTAATGATGCTATTCTTTCTGTGAAATATGGGTCTTTTTCATGCAGGTTTGATATCAATAAAAGTTTTGATGAGGGTTTTTGTGTTGAATATGAGTCCTTCTCTTTTGACCCTATCATAACTAACCTCCCCTTTGCATATCACAAATCCGACTTTGTTAAGTCTGAGAACTTTATGTCTATAACTACTAATTTGGACCAGACTTTTAAGCATGCGAAGATTTAAGGGCTTGTGGACTTTGGACCCACTGTTTTACCTAGACTGCTCATTCATGATGATAAAATTGCTAGGCCGATGACCCACTTGCTAGCTACGTTTAAGTACGTCTGTCTGTTTGATGTGTGGGCCCAACAATTTGACAAGTTGAAGCGGACCCTTACTTGTGCCCAAAAATTAAAAAAATTCAGATTGAAAAAATGAGGGAAAAAATGAAAAATTTAAAAATCTAAAAAGATTTTTGTTTTTTTTTTTTTTGTTTTTAGGGTGTATGTGCTATTTTTGATTGACTATATTCTCTTGTGCCTAAGTTGTTACGTTGTGTATAGATGTAGTGTGCATTGATAGAACTTAGTCCTAAGTGTGATGTTTGTATAAGATCCAATCCGCCAACATTAATTCTAAGCAAGCTTGATTTTGATAGATGAACTCGTAAGATTTTGAGCCTCATAGAGTAATTCATCATTTTTGGTCTTACATTTTTCTTTCATGTGTGTCTCTTCCATGATTATATCTCTCAAACTTGGTTTGGTTCTCTATGAAATCACATTTAGCATGTGCATTATGATTATATGATAGAGGCATTCATTTGTTTTGTGAACTACACAGCTGAATTGACAACTATGATTCAAGTGTTTTACCCTTTGCTAGCTCTTTTGAGCTTTGACCTTTTTGTTACGACCCCTTCATTTTAGCCCTTGGTCTAAACACATTTTCCTACCTCTAATCCAATGCTAGTGGGGCTACACTTCATTATTTGGTGGGTAGCTTTTTGGTATTTATATAGTAGGTGGATTATTTTGGTTATGTTATGGGAATGTTTCATTACAACCATTTGGAAATTGAGTTATGTTGCTCTTATACATGTCATTCATTCATTTTCTTCTTAAAAAAAAAGAAAAAAAAAGCAAGAAAAGTGAAAACAAAATGAAAAAAATTCCATTGAAAAAAAAATAAAACAAATTGGAAAAAATCTCAAAAATTCAAGAAGAGTTGTGAATAAGAGTCTTTGGCATGAATGTATCCTTATATACTCATTTCCAATGGTCAATTTATTATGGGATGTGTTCTTATTTTGTGTTTTGAGAGAGTGTGTACTCATTATAATTGGTTTAAGTGTTAGTTGCTCATTAGCTTTAGCTTTTATCTCCTCATTTCCCAAATCATTTATCCCTCTCTTACCCTTAACCTTTAGCCCCATTACAACCATGAAAAAGTCCTCTTGATTATTATTTTGCATATTGCATTTTAATGGTGGAGAATTGAGAATCTTAGCAAACCTAAGGTAGTTTGTTTGATGGGAAGAGAATTAAGAGAACTTTGTTATATTTTAAACACATGAGTGCGAGTGTTCCACATTTTCCTAAAGTGAGGTTCTACCAGTCATACTTGTACATAATTTATAAGTGGGGTGAAAGATTGTGTATCGATGTCATCAATGGGGATTAAGGATTTCTTGATGTATACATTGTGTTTATATGTGATCTGATGCTTGTGTTACTTGAGTGATGTAGTTGATTAGAATGTGTATATATTTTTCTCCAGTGTTGTATATATAAATTTTTGTGAAAAACCAAAAAGATTTTCTATTTTCTATTTTCTGTTTTCTTTTATAGGTTTTGTGGGTACATCTTCTGCAACTGCTCATGAGACTTGTTGCACATGTTAAGTGCAAGCGTGATTCCTAGGAAAGTGGGTTAGGATTTTATTTTTCTTTTTCTAGGATTTTTAGTTTATTTTACTTGAGGACGAGCAAAACTTAGGTGTGGGGTTATTTGTTTAACCATAAATTTTGATATTTTATACCCTTTAATGTCTAATAATTGCTCGAAATAAATTATTAAATTAGGATTTTAATGTTGTTTTGTTTATTTTGTAGGAATTGAAAATAAAAGTGAAAAAAATAAATAATTAGCTCAAAATGAAGCTTGGATCAAATGGGGGATCAAGAAGGAAGAATGAAGCAGGAAAAAGAAAGGAAAGATAAAGTCAAATCCGATCGAGGTTTCAGCGGCCTGTTTCGCACGCAAGGCCCAGTCCGTGGTCTCCCCTATCGTCCCCTCCTTTCTCTCGCTGGGCCACGACCCAGACAGCCGCTTAGCTCCCTCCTAGTTTCCCTTCTCCCTTTTTCTTTCCCTCAAGTGGGCTACGGGCCGATGGTTGATTTACACTGGTTTTGGATCAAAGCTCCAGAGCCCCACAGACTCTTAGCCTCCTTCATTTTTTCCCCCTCCTATGCGTAAGTCATGTGAGTCCATTTCCCTTCCCCATCTTTTCTTCTTCTTCTTCTTCATATTCCCCCATGAATCCAGAACCCGAAATCTAAAAAATTTGGTTGCTGCTTCCCTTTCCTTTTTTCCAGTTCATCGATCATTTCTCTCTCTTTTTCTTCCTTCAAGTTCCATAATTAACATCATCATCATTCCGGAGGTTTCAAAGGAATTATTTGGAGAATTAATGAAGGCAATGAAGGAAGATGAAGGGGGTGAATTAAAGATACAAAAAGTGAAGGTCGAAGCCAAGTAGGCAGAACAGTAGATAGCAGCTTTAGCTCTCATTTCTTTTCCATTTTTTGTTCTTTCTTGTTTTATTACAGTTTCATTGAGACTTTATGTAACTCAGTTTGGAGTTGAGAAATATAAGTTAAACTTTTCATAGTTGGCTGGGACGAGTATTCACTTTGGGTTTGAATTTGGGGTGTTATGCTAAATTTGAATCAGGTTCTTCTCTCCGTTGATTTTGTGCATTGTCATTGTGACTTCAATTCTTTGAACATCTGGGTGCTGGTAATTTGAGTGATCAAATTGAGTTTGGCACTCCACCTTCTTTTATTTGCAAATCTGTGTGTGGTTCTGCTGCTTGGTCATGTTGCTAATCGATTTGCTAATTTCATGAACTGTTAACTTAATAAGTGAATGACATACATGATGGGCTCAGTTTGATCATGGTGGATTTGTCGATTTTGGCAACTGACTCTTAATCACACGAATTATTCGGGAATAGAAAGAGTTTGTCAATTATGTGTATAATTCTGCACTTTTATCATCTAGTTTAGTGTTCTGTTTAAATCTTACGGAGTGATAAATTCTAAGTTAGTACTACTGTTAGGGATTGTAGTTTAATTAGTAGAATATTTTGATTTGAAACCTCATTAGTTTAGTCCTCAACATTAGTTTGGTCTAAAATTCTAGTAACCTGATTTCATAATCTATCCCTGAGGATCGACATTCATCAGTACTACGACAATAAATCATATACTTGCAGAAATCACAACACTTAACAATATGATTATATGTTTTAGGAAATATTTTTATGCATGTTAATGAAGATAGGCTTATTAAATTGGTGATTGTTAAAATAAATTGGAGGTTGTTAAAATAAATATATTTGTAGAATATGTGTGAAATAATTATGAGAATATGTTCGTAAATATAGTTGGTAAAATAGTTGTTAAAATGAATATAGTAGGTAGAATATGTTATGAAATTATAAAAAAGAATATGTGTCTCGAAAAACATTATGAGAATATGTTTGTAAATGTGACGTGATTATAATTAATTATATGTTGATAGAATATTTTGAGGCACACTAGAGAAATTATGCATATTATAGTGTAACTTAATTAGGCGAATATAGTAGGTAGGATATGTTTCTAAAATAAATATGTAAATGACTATGATAATTAAAATGAATATTTTGGTTCATAAAATGAATGTTTAGCTTTTTTTAGTATATGTTGCTAAAATGAATATATTAATGACTATGATAATTAAAATGAATATGTTACTTCATAAAATGAATGTTTTCCTTGTTTAGTCTATGTTATTAAAATGAATATGTTAATGACTATGACAATTGAAATGAAAATGTTACTTCATAAAATGAATGTTTTTCTTTTTTAGTGTATGTTATTAAATTGAATATGTAAACGACTATGATAATTAAAATGAATATGCTGGTTCATAAATTGAATATTTTGCTTTTTTTAGTATATGTTACTAAAATGAATATGTTAATGACTATCATAATTAAAATGAATATGTTACTTCATAAAATGAGTGTTTTCCTTTTTTTAGTATATGTTATTAAAATGAATATATTAATGACTATGATAATTAAATGAATATGTTACTTTATAAAGTGAGTAATTTCCTTTTTTAGTATGTCTTACAAAAATGAATATGTTGCTAATTAAAATGTAATTAAGCATTTTAGTAGATGTTACTAAATTGAATATGTTAATGAAAATGTTACTTATTAAAATGAATTGAACATGATGACGTGGTTAAATGGTTAATATGATGTTTCTACCTAAATGAATATTATTTGGTTAATGAAGTTTAATTTGAACACGATGATATCTGACTATGTTAATATGATTATATGTGACATGAGTATGCACGTTGTTAAATGAATGTATTCATTTGAATACGATTATATGATTGTATGTAAATAGCATCGGAAACTATTTGTGTACTCGGTGATGCCATTACCTTCAATTAATATGAGTGATTAATATATTAATACAATTAAATTCTAAATTTGTAATTGCACCTGAAATATGCACCCTAACAATCCCCCGACCTTTATGAGCTTGTTTGGGGGTGACAATTCACCCCAAGCTAGGGGGAATAGTGCTACCCTAATTTGGCGCACACAATCTCTATGTGTCTTACCCCCCATATCCATTACAAAACGACCACCGTCATCTTCATCATTCATATTACCTACCCCAACTTAGCTTGAAGATTCCGAGTGGTTTAAGTCAGAATCCTTCACCATATCCTCCACCATATTACCCCCCGACACATAATGAATATTTGAATGTGCACAGCACTGAATACCTATCTTACCCTCCTTACTATCCACTACCACCTCCTCATCCAAACTACCTTTTTGCGTGGAGTAACTCCAGCCCCTCAACCACACTAATGGGATCAATGGTTAGGTTAGGGCACTCTAACACAAACATTGAGGCAAGTACTGATGAGGAAGATGCGGAGGAAGTGATGGGGGCGTAATATTGGTGGTGCAAAAAGGTGGGCATTTATCGAAGATCAATGGCTAATACGAGTATGCGTTAATATAGGCACGGATCCTATTGTCGAGGCTGATAAAAAAAAGTCTAGCTTCTAGAATGGGATGGTCTCAAATTTTAACAAGCACCGCCCACAAAGTGCGTCGACACGTACTTCAAAGACATGTAATAGCCGATGGTTTCAGTGTGCTTCGATAGTCAATAAATGGACAAGCATTACGTTGGAAGTGGAACGTAGTAATCACAATTGGTGGAATAATGCTAAGATCCTGTAGGAGGCTTGCAGATTATACACTGAGCATATAGGAAAGAAGTTTGAGTTGGAGCATTGGTATGAGATGTTCAAGGACCAACCGAAATGGAGGGCGATATGTGCCCCATCTAAGTTAGGGTTAGGATCATCCAAAAGGTCCAATCCCGACACCGAATAGGCAGGAGATGAAGGTGCCGGTGGGAGTGAATGACTGGAGGGCGAAAAGCCACAAAGAGAAGGCTGGAAAAAAAAGGCTAACACCGTCACTGATCTATCACAACTCAACTGAAGGAGTTAAATAATACCAATACTGATGTGAACCAAATATTCAAAGATTTCATCATCACAGCACAAGATGAAAAAGATCAGAAGATGATGATAAGGGAATAAAAACTGAGGGCCAAGGAGGATAGAATAATGATGATGGACACCTTAATGATGACTCCTGAGTAGGCGGCTTATTATGAGCAAAGGAGAGTAGAAATCATGCGAAGGAAATCAGGGCACTCATCATCAACTCAGTAATATGTCTCCCATCCCCCTTAATTATATAGATTACAAGAACTATGTAGCTCATCTTAGGTTGTAAGAGCTTACTATGTAACTTTTATTTTCCATGTATTGCCTTAGACATGAGTTAGTGTAATCATGTTATGATATGAATTTATAAAAAAGGACATGCCCATTATTGTTTAATAAAATTATTACTCTTCTATACATTAACATGTAATCATTATTATGTTGCGCATGCTATTTGAAATGGATACTTTTAATGTTAAAAAGCTACTCATTGAGGAAGAATCATCATCCTCATCCTTCTCATCTTCATCAGATGATGATGTTATGATACCCGTCATGGGGGCTTACGTCCAATATCAACAATGAGTGCAACAAAAAATGATGATTCTTCTAGAACTTAGGCAAACAGCAACAAAGCTGATGCCTTCGGCATCCAAGCCTCGGGTGAAGAAGAGATGTATTAAGAGAGATAGAGAAGCTACCTACCACCGCTTGTACAAAGACTACTTTGTGAAAGATTCATTGTACAATGAACATCATTTTCGACGTAGATTCAGAATGAGGAGGCACTTATTTCTCTGCATTGTGGAAGAATTTAGCCATCATTCAAAATACTTTTAGGTGAGGTATGATACGGCCGAGAAGCGTGGATTGTCACCATTAATCAAGGGTACCGCAACTATGCGAATGCTTGCCTATGCTGTAATGACTGATTGCGCTGAAGAGTACTTAAAGATTGGTCCGAGCACCACAATGGAATGCCTAAATAGGTTCACCTTAGGCGCTGTTGAGGTTTTCAAGGATGAGTACTTGAGAAAACCAAATCAAGCTGATGTTGATCGCTTACTACAAGTTGTTAAAGCCTTGACTTTCCCGGTATATTGGGAAGCATAGACTGTATGCACTGGGAGTGGAAGAATTGTCCAATAGCTTAGAGGGAATCATTTCAAAAGCAAACTGACAAGGTGCCAACAATCATCCTTGAAGCGTTGCATCATACGACCTTTGGATATGGTAAGCATTCTTGAGGTTACGTGGAAGTCTCAATAACATAAACGTCCTTAACTGCTCACTGGTTTTTCAAGAGCTGTATGAGGACCGGGCTCCTAAATCTGAGTATGTCACCAATGAGCATGAGTACAACATAGGATACTATCTTTCGAATGGAATTTATTCGAAATAGGTGACATTTGTTAAAACTATCCCACTTCTCCAAGGGTCGAAGAAAGAACTCTTCACAAAATGTCAAGAGTCAATGAGTAAGGACGTTAAGCGAGCCTTCGGTGTGTCACAAGCTCGATTTGTCAGTGGACATGGCTCCGCTCGTCTGATGGATCAAAAGAAAATTGGTATTATTATGAGAATATGTGCAATACTCCATAACATGAATGTCAAGGATGAGCGGGACAACTACATGCCTGCATTTGAATACGATGTTGTCGAGGGAACTGTCCTGAAGCCGATTGTTAACCACGACCACAATCCATGTTATGAGACGTACTTTCAGTGATCATGCAAAGTTCGCAACTCCGACACACATGCGACTCTCCAAGCGAACCTGATTGAGGAAATATGGAAGTGAAATTCAGGTCGGTGGCAAAGAGGATAATTGATTGATCGTCATATTATAATTTCTTTTTTTAAATTGTTCAACTATTGTAATTTTTTTTTCCCAATGTTAACCAAATTTTTTTTATTTATTATTGAACTCTTATAAGTTCTATATTCCAGCGTGTGTAAATTTTTTTAATTGAAACTCTTGTGTGTTTTTTTTAAATTATTATCCTCTAATTAATTGTGTTACCAAATTATTATGTGCACATTATTTTCCCCAAAAATAATAAACCCAAATAACCAACCAAAATAAAAAAAACTAAACCAATTAAATATGGTTAGATGTGGGACTTCCATTGGAGAGAGTGAGGATTGAAGCAAAAAAGTTAGAGAAAAGGTTAATGTGATAGTGGTAGGCCCCATTGATGAGCCAATAAACTGGCTCACCATTGGGGGTAGTCTAATGATACATTTCTCTTATGCCCCCTGGTGGATGCAGCCACATGTCAAATTGACCAAAGCAGATTGATGATAAGTTACCAAGCCTTACGTCACAAAACTAAGAAACATGTAAGCGATTGTGGAAAAATCAAATAGGAAAAATTGTTTAAAGGGCATAATTTTTGTGTTAGCAAACATGTGAGTAGTTAAATCAAATAGGGAAAAAAAGCTCAAATGTCACAATCTTTGTATCATCTGACTTCACTTATACCAACAGTATAAAAGGATGGAATACACAATTTCTAATTGATGAAAGATGGGAAGTGACATTAACTGAGCATGAAGGAATTTTTGATGCATGAGATTCCCCGGTGCATTGCAGCAGCCAACATAAAAGAAGTCTAAAGTATGCAACCAAATAAATAAGTCCAACAATTAATTAAATTTTAAATTCTCTCATACAAGAAAAAGAAATAACTCAAACTAAATATGTGATGATGTTAAATTCAATCGTGGGCCTCACGCAAAGAGAGATGATGATATTCAAAACATTCAGAAACTACAGTTCTTATTTCTCAATTTCTTCCATTGCTTACTTGAAGGAAGATGAGAGACTTGGAGGATTAAAGTTGGAAAGTTTAGATTCAAGGTGTGGGGAAGGGGATGATGTGTAACTGAAGGAGCCGGGGGGTAGAAAGGGATAGGTCATTCTGTTTAGAGAGATGGCTTTTGATTTTTATTTCTTTTTTTTTCCCCCAAAAAATTGAATATGAATGGAAATAGGAAAAATTCAATTGTTATTGATTTGATAGCATAATTTTTGATAGGATGTAGTGGTTTGTATTCTTAATGGACAGTTACTTAACTTATCATTTAATTTAAATTTAAAAATGTAAAAATAATCTAATGGCTGAGATGATATATACATGTTGTGTTAACGAGTGACAACTTCTGTTGTATGAGCTTTTAGAATAGAAGCCTACATAGCATACAACCAAATTGGTTCTTTGCAATCCCTATGTCCTCCCTTAACCGTTTCTTCATCACCCTTCTGCACAACTTTATTGTGTAGCTTGACAATTTTATACCTCTATAGTTATTGCGGTTTAGAATATCGTCCTCGTTCTTGTGCGGTGGAAAAACTGTGTTGAATCTCCATTGATGTGGCATCTTTGTTGTCTTTAATATCACATTAAAAAGGACCGCTAGCCACTCAAGGCCCTCTTTACCCAAACACTTCCAAATCTTTGTAGTTTAGAAAATTCTAGAATTTTTTTAAAAAAAGTTTTCAGGTACCCAAATTGGCAGAATATCCAAACTATACTCGAATGGAATGCCCAAAAAAAATTTCAATTTGAGTACCTAAATCGAATTTTTTGAAAATTTTGATTTGGGTACCCAACATTTCGGATCGAGTCTCCTTTTTAGTTTCGGATTGTTTTGAAAATCCCTAATGGGAGGAGACAATTGATTAGACATAATCATTCTGATATTTGTTATTAGGCAACCTCTTAGCTATAGGATATTATTTTTGATATGATAGTGATATTGTTGTACAATTCCGGTTTTATCCTTTTTTTAGGTTATTTCCCATATTCAGCTAGGGTTGTATATATATTGTTATTCTTGTGCTAATGAACGTGAGGGTGAAATTCTTCTCCGCTTAAACTAGTACTCACACCCCGCCTCTCTCTCTCACAATCAACTCGTGTAACTCGTTCATGGTATCAGAGCACACCGCTTGAACACCTGGTTGCCATTGTTAAACTCCATACAGTCATGGGCAAGGACGAGGACAAGGACGGTTCGTAATTGAGGCACATTCTCCCTACCATCTTCACCCATCCGAAGGACCCGGTGCCCTAATCACGGCAGTGGTGTTTGACGATAAGAATTACAATCTATGGGAGAAGGCGATATACACGGTGTTGAAGGCAAAGAACAAGCTTGGGTTTATCAACAGAACTCTCATAAGACCCGAACCCAAAGCCAATGAAGAATTTTCAGAGTACCATGCATGGGACATGGTAAATTCGATGATATGCTCGTGGATAGTGAACGTCATCGAACCAAGACTGCGACCTAACATAGCATATGCAGACTCGGCCAAAGCCATGTGGGACGACCTCCGAAATAGGTATGGAGTGACTAACGCTCCCAGAATCTATCAGTTGAAAGCAATTATCATAGATTGCAAGCAAAGAGGTCTAGATGTCGTGGAGTTCTATAACAAACTTGTAGGCTTGTGGAGTGAACTTAATAACCATGTGAAGGTGCCATATTGTACTTACAAAGGATCCGATTATGGAGTGTCATCTAAGATTGTTTGCATGTTTGAGGAAGATAGGTCATATCAATTTCTAATGGGTTTAAATGACGAGTTATGTGGGTAGCTGCATAGTCAGATTTTGGCTCAGGACCTACTACCCCCACTTGAGAAGATCTTCAACATGTTCATACAAGAAGAACAACAAAAGCATATGATGATGAGTCGGGATGAAGGAACTGAAATAGTGGCTGCGTTTGCGGTTGGTCACAGTGACAAAACTTTGGCTTCAACTGGAAAAGGAGGATGCAAGTATTGTGGGCGATATGGCCATGAAGAAAGTCAACGCTTTGAGATTATTGGGTATCCACCCGGTTAGGGAACCCGTGGGAAAAATAGAGGCTGTGGGAGAAGAACTCGTGGTGGCAGAGCAGGAGGCAGCCATAGGAGAGGAGCTGGACAAGAGGCTGCCTACTCGGCTGAACAGCAAGCGCCCAGCAGCAACAGTGAAGGACAGGCCAACAGTGTGCTACCCGGGCTAACGAGTGAACAACTACAGCGCCTCCTCAGCCTGATTGAGCCCTCCAAACCTAGTTATGAAACGTTATCAGATAATTCAGTATGGATTATTGATTCAGGGGCATCTCATCATATGACAGGGAGCTTGCATCGGCTTGAACAAAAGACGTTCGTGACTCCTATTACCGTATCTTTGCCTAATGGCAAAAGTGCCGTAGCACAAGTTTAAGGGAGTATGAACTTGAGTCCAAAGATCAATTTGGACAGAGTTCTTTATACACCGAATTTTTCATGCAATTTAATATCTGTGGCTGAGTTAATTAGAGACTTAAAATGCATAGTGATTTTTTATGATGACTTGTGTGTAATAAAAGACCGCACATCGAAGAGCCCAATTAGAGTGGGTAGATTGAGAGGAGGGGTCTACTGCCTCGATAATTTTGCATCATCCATGGCTCAAGTCAACGCGGTGGTCTCTCACAACTTATGGCATGGACGCTTGGGGTGTCCCTCGAATCACATTTTATGTTTGTTATCTAAGAATTTAAAGATTAATGATAGTGTAGTGAATAAAGGGCCTTGTGATGTTTGCTTTTGTGCTAAACAGACACGTACTCAATTCGTTGATAGTGATAGTCATGCTCTTGAATTGTTTGAACTCATTCATTGCGACATTTGGGGTGCATACAAAGTGCCTTTGTTTTTTGGTGCTTAGTATTTTTTTACTATTGTTGATGATGCAAGCCGTGCTGTTTGGGAATATTTGATGAGGGCAAAAGAGGAAGCTTCGATGTTATTGCAAAACTTTGTGTCCATGGTCAAAACACAGTTTGGTAGAGATGTTAAAATAATTTACAATGATAATGGCCTTGAGTTTTTGTCTGGACCTATGAAGCAATTTTATGCCACTAAGTATTTTGCATCAAACAAGTTGCATCGACACACCTCAACAAAACGGCCGCGTAGAACGCAAACATAGACATATACTAAATGTTGCTAGGGCTCTTCGTTTTCATGCTCACTTACCTTCAGTTTTGAGGCGAATGTGCTCCAACCGCAGATTATTTAATAAATCGAACGCCAAGCAAAGTTCTCCATGGTAAAACCCCCTAAGAAGTTCTCTTTAACTCCAAGCCCTCATATGACCATATCAAAAATTTTGGGTGCCTTTGTTATGTGCATATGAAGTTTAAGGATAAATTTGCTTCGAGAAGTCACAAATGCATATTTGTTGGATACCCTTATGGTAAAAAAGGTTGGAAAGTTTACGACAAAGAAACTCATGAGATTCTCGTTAGTCATGATGTGGTATTCCATGAAACGGTGTTCCCATTTTTTGACAAAAATTCCAGGCCTCACCGAGATAAACGTGATGATTCTTTCCTACATGGACTTCCAATTTCGTTTAGCCCAACCACTGTCGACTGTGGCATGGAAGGGGGAGTAACATTGGGCCCGAACTAGACCAGAGGAGTTTCCTAATTCAGGGAGAGCTGCTGGCAATGGGTCTGGTGATGTTTTTGGGCCTGAGCCTATGTGTACTGGCGAGATCAGGCCTGCGGATGGGTCAACTCATCATGGGTCGACTGGTTCACCTAGGCCGCACACTGATACAGCATCTGGGCTGCAAGAAGATGCTCAGTTAAGCGAGACAAATGGGCCCGACATCACCAGTGGTCCACTGGTCTCACATGGGCCGAACAGATCTAACGACAGGGGGAGAACCCAATGCTCCGCCTACCCAAGCACGCAAAGCACCATCTCATTTGGAAGATTACTTATGCTATAATGTTCAAACATCAGACCCCTCTCTCACCTCCTGCTCTCAAAAGGACTTTTTAGGTACTTCTTATCCACCAGTTCATTATATCACATGCAATAATTTCTCTACCAATCATAGAGTTTTTCTTGCTGCTATCATGAAGATTGTTGAGCCCAGGTACTATAAAGAAGATGTGCAGAACCCTTGATGGCGTAAGCCAATGGCTGAGGAAATTCAAGTTGTAGAAGCCAACCACACATGGACTCTTGAAGAGTTGCCACCCAGAAAGAAGCCTATTAGCTGCAAGTGGGTGTATAAAGTCAAATACAAGTCTTATGGGACTATTGAACCGTTTAAGGCTCGTCTTGTCGTACGAGGTGATCATCAATTAGAAGGCTTTGATTTTAACGAGACATTTGCTCCGGTGGCCCAGATGTCTAGTATTCATACTTTCTTATCTGCTGCCATTGCCCGCGGATGGGAGTTACATCAGATGGACATCAATAATGCCTTCCTCCATGGTGATCTCGAGGAAGATGTTTACATGAGACTACCACATGGGTTTTCTTCTGGTAACCCTCACATGGTATGTAAGCTCTGTAAGTCATTGTATGGGCTTCGTTAGGCACCTCATCAATGGTTCACCAAACTCTCCTCAACTCTTATCTCGTATGGGTTTGTGCGTTCATATGCTGATTATTCCCTGTTCACCTATCGCAAAGGCAATGTCTTTTTGGGGCTTCTTGTATATGTCGATGACATTATCCTTGCCGGTAACGATTCCTGTGCATGCAGGGAGTTCAAAGACTACCTAAACAGTTGTTTTTGTATAAAGGATCTTGGTCCCCTTGAGTATTTTCTTAGCATTGAAGTCACTAGTGGACCTTGTGGACTTTTCCTGTGTCAGCGTAAGTATACCCTTGAGATTGTCGACGAGTGTGGCATGTTGGGTAGTAAACCGATCGCCTCTCCAATGGAGGAGAATCACAAACTTGCCCTCGCACAGGGAAAATTGGTTGTAGATACTAGTCAGTACTGGCGATTGGTAGGGCAACTCATTTATTTAACCATTACTCGCGCAGAATTGTGCTATGTGTTCCACATTTTATCACAATTCATGCAGGAGCCTCAGGAAGAACATTTTGATGCTGCTCGTCGAATACTGAGATATCTTAAGGGTACACCTGGATATGGTATCCTTCTTCGATCCGACTGTAATTTGCGGATTCGTGCCTCTTGTGATGCTGACTAGGGTGCGTGTCCTCTCACACGGCAATTTCTGACTGGGTATCTTGTCACTTTCGGGGTTTCTCCTGTCTGTTGAAAAACCCAGAATCAAACCACAGTCTCTCGCTGATCTGCTGAAGCTGAGTATAGATCTATGGCTGCTGCGACCAATGAACTGATATGGCTCAAGGCTCTCCTAGGGTCCCTTGGAGTATTTCATCAGTCACCCATGCATCTTTTCTGTGACAGTCAGGCGACACTTCATATTGCAAAGAACCCTATATTTTATGATTGCACGGAATATATTGAGCTTGATTGTCACTTCGTCCAAGAAAAGTTCGAGGTAGGTGATATCATTCTCTCTCAGATTTCGACGACATAGCAACCTGCTGACATTTTCACCAAGTCGCTCGGCAAAAAGCAATTTGTGTACCTCCGGGGCAAGCTGCGCATGATTGATCCTCATGCACCACCTTGAGGGGGAGTATTAGGCAACCTGTTCGCTGTAGGATATTATTTTTGATATGATTGTGATGTTGTTGTACAATTCCGGTTTTATCCTTTTTTAGGTTATTTTCCATATTCAGCTAGGGTTGTATATATATTGTTATTCTTGTGCTAATGAACGTAAGGGTGAAATTCTTCTCACGCCTTGCCTCTCCCTCTCACAATCAATTTGTGCAACTCGTTCATGCTTACTTGAAGAAAGAAGGGAGACTTGAAGAGTTGAAGTTGGAAGTTGAGATTCGTGGTTTGGGGATGGGGATGATGAGTAACTAAATGGGCACAAGGGAGGGGGAGGAGATGGAAGTAGGTCATTCTTTCTTAAGGTGATGGCTTTTTGTTTTTGTTTTTTGCTTTTTTTCAAAACAAAAACATTAATTGAATTTGCATGGAAAGAGGGCATTACTTGTTCTTGATAAAATAGTGTAACTTTTGATAGAATACAACGGTTAGCATTTCGAAAAAGTTGTTTTATCTTTTAATTTAAATTTGAAAATGTAAATAGAGTCTAACAGGCGAGATGAAATATAATGTTGCATCAACGGTTGAGAACTTTTGTTGCATGAGCTTTTAAAGGAGGAAGGAAGGTTGATTAGACATCATCAGTATGCCATTTAAAGGTCGGATATAGTAGTTACCATTTTGAATACGCAATTACTTAAATTTATCTTTTAATTTAAGTTTAAAAATAAAGTAATTTAACAATTGAGATGAAATATACGTGTTGCATCAGCGGTTGAGAATTTCTATTGCATGAGGTTTTAGAATACGAGGAAGAAATATTGATTAGACACCATCATTCTACCATCTATTATATAAAGATTACAGATCTCATCCAAATTTTTGCAGTTTATATGTTCCAATCCAATTATGTCCTTCTCACTCATGATTAAATTAACCGAATCAAATTGTTATTGAATTTCTTTTTTCTTAATACAAAATCATACAGATATTAAGCCCATAAGTATAAAAACATATAATTCTAAACAAGCCCGTGGAAAACACGGGGTCAAGACAATGGTAACGAATATAAGGGGTTAAAAATGGAAACATCATGTGATAACAATTTTTACAACTTGAGTATCACAACAGACGAGCAAATTCAATAAAAGTGGAAGGTGGAAATTCTAGATAAGTTTGGAAATTTCTTATTAAAAAATTAAAAATTTTTATTCACTCCAGTCAACTAAATAAAAACCAATTACCCAAACCAAAATTTAACAAATCAAATGACTGAAATCTAAGAATGATCGCCGCTGTGGCCGTAACTTGCCAGCTACATGGTTGTTCATAAATTTTAATATATTTATATTTTTGAAACCATTTAAATTTTCAACATAAAATCTAAATTTTACAATTTGCTGAAAAATTACATCATTCATTATTTTTAAAGAAGTAGAAAGACAACATTAAAAAAATGAGTATTCGTATATTCATGAAGGGGAAAACAAATGAACAAACAGGCGTAATAAAAATAAACTGGTTGTAGCCTAAATCAAAATTAATCAAATTCGATTGCTATCTAACCTATTTCTCACTACTTCAAGATTGACCCCAGCCTTTTACTAAATTCACCTGAATTGAAATTGAACCGATTCTTTCCCATCCAAAATTATACAATTGAAACACACCAAAACAATCCCATGCAAAATTCGAAACAAGTCAACCCAAAATTTTCCGGAACAAGAACTACATGCTACTCAAACCCCTTTCACAAACTGAACTTCATAGACCCTGGTCGAAGTTAGACTTGAGCCTCACTCAAATAGAACGATCCATTCTCTAATTTGCTTTTAAAATTGCCATTTGGGTTTAGGGAGGCGGGGGGGAATCAACACTCCAGGCTTCTAGATTTGGTTCAATGGGGACAGACTTGCTCCAGCCTCCAAGCTTCCAACCAAGATTCCCAGATTCATATAAAAATGTTCTGCTTTGTCAAGTTTCAGTTGGCAGATTCTAAATGGTGCAACACCTTCGCGAATACATTCTTTTTTAACGTCTCTTTGACAATGCCAAAAGTATGAGTCTTTAATCTCCAATGCTATATCTTTATTCTCCAGTACTCATAAAAGCGAGGAGAGTTAACGATGGATTAATGTACGACACAAAAAATGAATCTTTAGGAATAACATAACATACAAAAGATGACCAACCCCACCCATAGCTCGCTCACTCATATCTCTGATCCCAATGCTAGGAAAGCTCTGTGGGTGCCAATAGGTAAGCGAGCCAGCCTCAACTCAAATGTGCCTCAGACAGCAACAGGACAGAGATGGCATAACGAGCCGTGAGGGTGAGAATGTTGATATACAGGCATTGCGAGTGGAACGTAGAGGAGCTGTTTTTTCGACCGGAGCTGGGGGTTACAATCTTCTTGATGAGAATGGGCGGAATGGTAAGAATTTTATTTTCATTTTTTTCCTACTGATATTTACTTTGAATGTAGAAAAATACAAGCTAAAATTGACAACACCAGCGTCGAAGTCCAATCATCTAACTTGTCAATCAATCTATAATACCAATCATTTACCTTATTGATCACTGCATCCCATCTAAAAGATGCACCTAATCCGATAATTAACCTACAAATCAATCAGCTTAGTCACTTGATGATTTCTTGTGGGATTGTCCACAGACCACAGCTATTGAGGCAAATATCTCTTGCTCAACAAAGTCGCATCAACAAATCTAACATTGCCACCTTTTATTTTCCCTGGGTTCTTGGAACACAAGGACCGTACCCACATACAAAGGGAAGTACTACTTGATACTAAACTTTCACAAACCTTACCTCGAAGTTCCACAACAAACAATTAGCTATGAGCATAATTCTTGTCTAACAATTCCACGACGACAATTCTTAGATGCTCAATGACTTCCATTTGATACAAATTTAGTGGCACAGTTCTGAAATAAAGGAACAAAGCCATTGAAATAATTTTTCCCCCTCAACTGAATTACTTGTTATATATAATATATCATATATGGACAAAGTACCAACGTCACCAGCTGTACAAAATTGTGGGATTGAAAGCAGAGCAGGCATAAATATTTCAGAAATCAGTTTCCACCACAGCATAATTAGCTATAGCAAACTGCTTGGACCGAATCGCCCCTAAATTATCGAGGGTCTCCATCATTATGTTCCTTCTAGTTCTTGGGCGTGGCAGCCCACGGGCAATGATGGAATCAAACATTGTTTCTCAAAGTGCTATTGCACTTTTCACGATTTCTAGGTCGATTCAGCTTCATTAATATGCTTTCAGGTATGACATAAACACCCGCTAAATCATGGGATTACTCCCCCCAAAAACTGCTCCCAGTGTTCCAACAAAGCTCCAAAAATCATGCATCGGCTAACTTCAGACGGGGAACGATGTTCATTGATTGTAGTTCCTGAAAAGGAGCAGCAGTACATCGCTCATCATGAGACCTCCATAGCTAAAAAAGAATGAAAACTATAGCCAAGATATGAACTAGAAATTGGGCAACGAGGGCATGTTTCAAGGACAAATGGAAAAAGGAAAGCAAGTCATGATAAATAATTGATTTAATCAAGTGGATAAGACAGCTAAAAGAATTCAATAATAAAAACTTAAAATACCTGAAATAGGAGTTTGCATGCATATGGCAATTTCATAGTAGATATATTGTCCCCATTTTTACATGCACTACAAATACCAGCTTTTAGTTTATGGCTGTAATAACCCAGTATTCCACATGCTCTGCATACCTGTGCGGAAAGAGAAGGCGTAGAGGATCAGCAAACCCACAAGATGTCTTCATATTTGATTATTTAAAACTCAAATACACATATATGCAAATGTCTCAACGTGATAGGCAAATCACACAAACCAGGCCGACACCTTTGAAAGCATTTACTGTGGCCCTTATTACAAGGTCAACGGAAAAGTTTTAACAAAATCCCAAAACATGAGTGCAGCTGTGCAGCTGCAAAAGCAGACTTCGTCCCATATCTCTGTCTCTAGGTGGAAATATAAAAGGTCACACTAATAGAAAAAACTGATACCCCTCAGCAAGTTTCTAGCATAGCTGATGAAGTGCAACATGAAACTTGGAGCTTACCTGAACTTGAAATGGATCACTTGAAAGCATCAGACGCTCATATATCAAATTACTCGCACCATACGCAATCAAACAATCACGTTCCATTTCGCCAACTCTCAGTCCTAAGGGAGAGAAATCCAGAGTGAGGCTGGGACAAAAAATGGAACTTAACAGTACGAGGTCTGGTTGATACCTCCATTTCGAGCCCTCCCCTCAGTCGGCTGCCTGGTCATCATGACACGGGGACCAAAACCTCGTGCATGCATTTTATCCAAGACCTACACACAAGCAACATAGAAACTGAGATAACAAAGAGAAGAGTAGGTATTTGTGGCTGAGAGATGATACGAAGGCATTCATTCCAAAAGCCAAAAAGGTTTTAATCGAGAAAGCTCATTGAGAGGACACATTGTGTTTATCCTGGTAAAACAATGCGATAAGCCGAAAAGGGTTCAACATAAAAAAGGTAGATTGCCAGGGTACAAAATAACTTCCTATAAGATGATCAACAAACACACTTCATTGGAATAAGATCCCAGGTAACAGCAGACTATCATTACATGCAATGAGTACAAATCACCTCAGATAAATTATATTCACGTTGCTGGAGGAAAGAATCACGTCAAATAAGGAACCATGAAGAGATTTGCCATTCATGGGCCACTTAGTTCCAATCGGTTACAGGAAAGCCCAGATCTTGGCTCACCTAAACCCCGGACCTGTAGACGGAAATTTGAGAACCATAGTTTGACACTTTGGTCCTAGAAAAAAGAACTTTAACAAGGTTCCGATCAGGTGCTGTTAAGCCCTTCCTTTCCCTTCTGGAGAAAGAAAGTAGTTGAGAAATCACAATGAAAAAGAAATTGCACATGAGCGGCGACGCAGGAGTCCTTTTCGGCAATGAGGAACAGTGAGAGCGGCCTTGCTGCCTTGTAAGGACTTCATGTTGAAATTGTGAATCCGGAGATACACTATCGAACTGCCCACATATCGTCAAAAGGTGAACAGTACATTTGACTGCCACAAACACTATGAACATATAGGACCTACTGTTTTAATGAATGTAGCAGTTCATGTTAACCTGTGATGTGCATGAACTTCTTTAAATGTTTATTAAAAACTTGTAAGATATTACATAGGATATCACCTCTCCCAGCACAAGTACATGTAACAGATAAAATTTAGAAATATAAAGACTTATAATATATGTTTCCTATGGAGATATTGGAGACTGAGAGCTTTATCTTCTTAATTATTAACTTGGAAACAGAGGATGAATGGTCATTATGAATAGAAATAATTAGAGACAATGCTTCAACATTCTCGTACTAATTTTCGTTCACTAAGACCAAATAATCACCACCTCAGTCATTGTTATCATTTTTTTTTTTTTAAATTGTGGCTTCAACTTACAAAATTACAATTTTCCAACGAAGGCTTCATTACCAACGGGTTGTGTCTCAACATCACAGTATCCATGTGCGTGCGTGTGTTGTGTGCGGAGGAGGGGGCGGGAGAGAGAGCTACGTGACATCCACATTTATCAAAATATTTGCGCTTAAGACATCTCTGCATGTGTGTGTGCGTGTGCGTGTGCGTGTGCGTGTGCGTGTGCGTGTTGTGTTGTGTGATTCGTGTTGCTATCTTCAGGATTATGAGACTAATTCTTTGCAGCTAGAAAAATAACACATTGTTTTGAAGCTCCAGTTCTCCAATCAGAGAACCCAAGTGTTACACCAGTACTCGACTTCACAGCACCAAGTAGGTTTCATGCACAACAGAATATTGACAGGAATCTCACCATGTGTTTTAGCTTTTGATAGTAAATTGGACCCATGAATATATATGCCTGCAGTGGCGAACCAGTTATGCCTGAAACACAATTAGAATCAGTAAATTAGTATAAATACAAAGAATTTCTGCCTAAAATAGAATGACCATATAAAGGGCAGTCACAAGTAAGAGTTTGGTCTCGACAGCTTGGAGATGTATGTGAAGGGAAACCCCACACTTCAATGCCAGTAAAGATTCAGGAATAAATTTCACCAATAGAGAGCTAAATGTTGCTAAAATGCGGCTTTGAATAGCCTCCTTTGATCACCCTAAATACAGCACAGATAGAATGACAAAAATATCAAGGTTTACATCTTCAACAGTGTTCGAATGTATTCTACATCCCAAAAAAGCAATTTGTACCATCTGGTTTTCCAGCAAGTCTCTGAGGAAGTAATTTTAGGAAAATGTTTGCAGCTTAGAGCCGTACTAGACTAGAATAAGATATCTAACGAAATTGCCCACCACTCCTTTTATTGTGGAATAGTGGGCAATCTACAGCTTTTATAACATAGTGCAACAGAAAGAGGGAGGGGGCCTCTTTGTAGTTCAACAATTGGCACTTAAGCAAGCACAAGGTTTGAATGCAGAAATGAATATACTGACGTCGCCATCAACCAAGTGTCAGGAATGGCCTTAGATGAGTGTTTGGCAAAGAAATGAAAGAATCACTCAACCATATGGCAGTGACTTACATACTCCCACCTCACCCAACAACCCACGCCCCTGAAATCCCAACCTGAAAGAAAATAAATTCCTTGTGTCACAAAGAAAGATGCAAAAGCCAATGTAGGAGAGATACAATAGCCTTGCATTTTGTAGGTTTCGAACCCAAGACCCCGCGGATGGCATAGTGGGATTCCAACCACTCCTCCACTCCTTCCCATCTGCCACTGTAGGAGAGATATGAGGACAGCTGACCGGAACCAATTTCCAGATACTGGCTAAACTATAGCTAACATGAGGAAACAGGAGTTTCACCACCATAAAATTAACAAAGATTATCTAGTGATTCAGAAATCCCAGGCCCAGAATTTCCAGTCCTAGGCCCCAAGGGCCATGGTGTGGGAGGCAGAGCGATGTCTTGTCTCACACATCAACACTGCTCAGTCTGCACAGCTAGTCTAAGACGTACCAGAACAGTAATGAGAGGTTTTTTTCTCCTCTTTTTTTTTTGGTTGGGGGGTTGGGGGTGAAGTCACTACCATACATATTATAATTGACAAGTCCAACATATATCAAGAAGTCGGTGTTTAATGGGGAACTTCAACAAGACAAACCAATATCAGTCTTAGATAATTTATTTAGACAGGTAGCTCCAGGCCTCAATGCAGAAAGCCAAACAAAAGAACAACAATCTGTGTGCCTCTCATTGACCCCCCCCCCAAAAAAAAACCAAAAACACCACCACCCAAAAAACAAAGAGTGTTAACTCATCTCAAAAAAAGTAAAATGAAGATACATTAATCAACAGTTCCACTTTCCTGACCTCACTTGTAGGAAGCACAAAGATGAAAGGGAGAGATAAGGTGCCTAGTGTAAATAGTTATAGTTTATAGGTCCCACTTGATCGCTTAACCCCCTTTTTTTCTGCACAAACTCATGGAGGATGTCCTAATTAGTTGCACCTGAGTTTTCACTGAACGACATTGTTAAGTCTTAAAGTTTCATCCAAGGGAAAAAAGGGGAAAAGAAACAAAAAAAGAGGAGTTTAGTGCTTCTTACACAAACATTACACTATCATGCAAATAAACGGCAATAATATCTTTCCGCTGTCGACACTACTTTTTTACCTGCCAATTTCCAATTTATGCAACTATGATATTCGTAGATAAGAATTAATATGTCGAAAATTATTAAATTTTAACCCCACATCAAAGCGTCAGACTGACAGCAATTTGACCAATTTTCTCACCGATATATCTTCAAATTACTGCACAAATTGCCCATTAGGGAAAATAGCAAAGAATTATTATAAGGCATACCAAAATCCAAGAACACAAAACAACCTCTTGCACTCTGACCTCTTCCATGAGAAGGGCGAAAAAAACCAAAAAAGAATTTTAGAATCCGCATAAATCTTTAAATAAGAAAAGAGCATGACAAAAAGTTTAAGGGCATTGATTTCTTAATGTGTGGGAGTTTTATATATGCGAAGATATGGTGTCACTGAAAGAATATGCAGAGCAAGTTGAAACACAACAGGTAAGGGGATCATATTGTAACGAGATATATGCATGTCAAAGCGAATCATGGAAATTATGCAAGTACAGATATATATGCAAGTCAGCCCTTCATAACTCCAGTGCAAAAGTAAATTCTGATGTCGTAGAAAGTTTTATATTGGTCTATTACTTCTTTTATATATCAACCCCTAAAAGCCCAAGGTTACAGCAACAGGAAGTGAATGAAAGCATGCAATGAGCATTAAGGAAAATTCGAAAAATCTAATTCTTTATATCTCATTATATCAATCAAATTAGGTTCAAAGATATAGAACCTGAATAAAGCAAGTCTTTCCCATTGTAGCTGAATCCATGCTTCACTAAGGTTTCGCTGTCAAAATGCACGCAATGTAATCAGAAGCAAGCATGGAAAGGCAGCACTTAGTACTAAAATGCAAGAGGAGGAAGACGGACCTTATTGCTTCAACTTTGTCAGCATGGCCACTTGGCTCCCCAAATGCACTTCCGTAGTGGAATCTACCACATGACACTCCAGCTTTACTCCCTAGAAGCTCTATCATCTTTCCAACAGTCATCCGACTGTAGAGAACAAATCAAGACCAGGTTAGTCTTCAGCAGAATGAATGCAAGCAAGTGCCATCTATTACTGAATTTCCCATTCCAACAGAAAAGATAAAGCTAGCAAAAAAGTTAAATCATACCACAGAGTCTATAATATTAACTTGCTAATAACATATTTACTTATGGAATGTGAAAACGGAGTGCCTAAAAAAAAAAAAAAAAAAAGAATTCTATGTTATTGTCAAGCAAAAAGTGAGTGCCTCCAGAAAAGGGTGTTATGGCTTACAGAACATTAGGATGACACTAACAGTGGCATGACACGACCATGTAAGTCCTTTTTCGTCTCTCCATAAATAAATTAACAGTTGTACACCAACTCTATGAACGTCATGGTAGCACATGCATGTCTTTTCCATCATTTTTAGAAACTGAGGTATAGAAACTAGCAAAAGAAATGACTAGGCAGATATACCGCATGGTATTAATTCTTTAGGTTTTTTTTCTTGATAAGTAAAAGAATATTCCTTAGTTATTATATTTTTAATATCAAATTTAACTACTAAATTTTCTTTAACTCTATTTTCCTATTCAATATGATTTCTTTTGGTTTCAGGAAAGTTACTAACAAACAACTGACCTCCCTTGACCTACTCAAATAGGGCGGTGGTGTTCGCATAGGATGTCAGGCACATACAATGTAAGCACAATGCCGAATATTTAGGGCGCTTAAGCCCTAAGATCACAGCCCATTGCATTTATCATTAACTTATAGTTTAGTTCAAAATCAAAATTTGGCATCAGGGCATCATGATTCTTAGACTTCTAAGGAGGGTGTTAAGCATCGGATTCCCTCGTCTGTGTAGCTGCAATCTCTCTCTCTCTCTCTCTGTCACGGCGTAATCATTCTATTCTCAAATCGAGAAGGGGAAGAGGACCAAAGAGAATCTTTCCAGAAAGGATTGAATCAAGAAAACAATGTGCAAGAAAGAATATTAATAGTTCAACTTATATCACAGAAGTAGTCTTGAGAATGCTTGCTGGCTAGCGCCGTAGCTTTGCAAGGCAAAATCAAGATTCTTTGGAGACGAATGAATTCTTCAGAATGCTTTCAGTCATACTGATTCATATTTCATCTGTAAAGACTGTACAAAGTAAGCAGGCTGTGGCCTGGGAGGGGGTTGTTATGGGGACTGTGGCCGCTCATTCATCATGAATGAACAATTTTCAAAAATTCAATATAGATGGTCACAGGTACTGCCTCTATGACAGTGATCTGTCTGCCTTAACTGCCTGCTTTTTCCATCCAGATATAAAATTAAAATACTGGGGGTCGATGGAGTAAAGTGCAAAGCCAAAGCTGAGCTGATCTGACCATCCTCTTGGATGCACATTCTGTGTTAAGGATGTGTTTCATTTCTGAATTCATTATCTCCTGCTCTGGGGAAGAGCATCCCATACCAGCTCCTTGCTCCTATTCTCTTCGTTGAATTGAAGGTCGGGTAAGGTCCCAAAAGAAACAATCGAATAAAGTCTCCCGGGCCCCAACATTACGACATCCACTTTGTCAACAGGCCTTTAGAGTAATAGTAAGGAAAATATCATACTTTAGAGCAAGTAGAAGTAGAAAACTAAATCACCCAGCAAACAAACATCGTCAATTGCCAAAACTAAGCTATGTGGAAGGTTGCGAGTTGCAAAATCGACTAGGAGATTTCAAAACAAATTCCTTAATCATCGTTGTTAAACGAAGAAGGGGGAAAAAACAAAAAGAAAAAAGCAACCCTCTCTCCAGAGTCATTTATAAATATAAAAGATTTAAAAGTCCTAGACGACCATACAAAAGGGAAAACAATTCTGACTTTCCCTTATACTGAGAAATTAAAGAAATTGAAGATACCTTGGAAATCCATGCGGGTTCATAATCAAATCAGGGCAGATGCCACGCTCAGAGAAAACAAAGTCCTCCTGCTGAACGATTGTACCGCATACACCTTTCTGCCCATGTCTACTGCTGAACTTGTCACCAACCTGGGTGAGATAACATTAGAGGCGGTCCTAAATTAAAAGCTCAAGAAAAGAAATCACACAAAAAAGACATAACCAGATCAAAGTACCTCTGGCCGGCGAGTCTGGCGAATTATGAAATTAATACACAAATTGTTATTCTTGTCAGAGAAGAGCATTGCCCGATCCACCACTGCTGTCTCTCCAGCCAAACCGCTATGTTTAAGCGGAGTTGGTCTATATTGACTGGAAGGAGAGAAGAAAATTAAGTTATTTCACAGAGTTACCAATATCTGATATTCATAGGTATCCCATCTCTCCATTTTACAGTCTCCAAATGACTCATCCAACCTTCGAGAGTTGCTGTCCTCCTTTCTAGATTTGACATAAATGTAATTTCAACAATTTCCCTCTGCAACCACAAATTATTAGAAGAATTGCCCCATAAAGTGACCCAACAACTTTAATTCCCTAGAATGCATGAGTACACAGGCATGCACAAAATCGCACATGGCCTTTGGGTTGATGCTGACAAAAGGGTCCGTATCATTGTCAAGATTGTGTGGATAGTTTATACTTAGGTTGTAAATAGCCTTTTGTACAATGCTCACATTGCTCTCTGTGCAACTGAGCTTCTTCCTTTTATATAATATATTACCTTTTCCTATCAAAAAAAAAAAAAAAAAAGATTTACCCCATCTTGTTTTTGTTTCATTTCCTTGCGTTCAGATTTTGACAAATCAATGTCTGAAACATGATATATGGTAAATGTAGTTGAAGTTTGATCAACCAGAGAGAAGACAAAAATATTACATATAAAATCTGGAGAAATTCTTATCAGAAATGCAGAAATATCAGATTCTGAATAGACATGGATAAATCTGGATAATCAACAAAACCTACTGAACAACATGAACCTAGTCAACCCATTAACTCCGTAATTTTCACATAAAAAGTATCTTTGAGGATGATCACTGCTGTGAAGAGTACACTCTACGTATATAAATAGAAACTCAACCTACTTTCAAAAGCTAACAGTGTAGCACTATTTCATCCTCAACATCTGACTTCTAGGTGCTGTAATTTTTAATGACACAACCTAGGTTTGAAATGAAATATGGTAACCATCTACTCTTGTATATCCCAGTGACTACCCATACATTTTTTAATGGGGTAAATTGAAAGGGATAGAACCGTGGTAAAATGTTGGAACAACAGGTTAGTTTATCTCAACAAAAATCAAAATGATTTTCTCCACTTTCACTTTTCACAGGTTTCAAGAAGAGATAAGATGAACAATAGGAATGCATTCTGCTGAAGTTGTGCATTAAATGAATTATGAATTGACTGTGGGTGGACAAAAAGTTCTTAATATCTAGATACCTCAACGTTAGCGACATTAATTTTTCAAACCCCAACTTTTTTGACTTCACTTTAGGTAGCCTAACCTCAACATTACCATTGTGTCTTCTTAATTTATTTTGTACAGCTTCCCACCCCCTCCCCTCCCATTGCCATCATCATGCACACCTCAACCACTTCGTGTGCCATCACCAGCAGGCTACCAGTGGCCCAAAACCCCACCACCAGGAGCATCAGCCATCGCAAGTCTTCCAGTGCCGTTTGAAAGCCAGAACATTCATCCCTCTCTTCCCCTAACCTCCATTCTCTCTCCTCCTGCCCCCATTCTTCTTCCTCTACCTCATAACTAGAGTTGGGCAAAATGAACACGATACGATTACCAACCCCAAACCGACATTAAGTTAAGTGGGTTTGGGTATAAATTTTCAACCCTTTAATTAAATGAGTTGTCATGTTCAACCCCTTTAACTAAATGGATTAGGTTGAGGTCTAGATTTGTAACACGAAAAGGTACCTATTTAACCCGTTTAATTAAATGGGTTAAATAAGTCAACTCATTTTTCCATTTGTTATTTATCCATTTACTTTTTATTAGATAATTAAGAATATAAAAATTTTTTAAAAAATGTGAATTATGATGAATCGACGAATTTTAAAGACTAATTGTTTAATGTGATATGTAAACTTAATTTTTAACGCTGCAATTACGTATTAGTTGAAAATATTTAAATGCGTAAACGGTTAACTAGGCGACTGAACTCGACCTGTTTATCTTAAACGGGTTAAGTGGGTTAATCCATTTAAAAATTAAATGGGTATAGATCAAAGGTTTTCGACCCGTTTAATAAACGGGTTAGGTTCAGGTCGAGAAATTCTCAATCCATTTAAGTTCGACACGACCACGTAACCAACCCAACCTATTAGCCAGCTTTACGCATAACTAGGGATGGCAGTGTAGTCCAAATTTGATGCAAATCTGACCCGATCCGAGATAAAATTATCCGATTGAAATTAAAAAAAATCGACTTGAATTCAATTAAAAATAAGTCGAATCGAACTCTGATCCGATCGGATTTGGAGGAGGGTCTATCAGATTATCAGATTCGATTAACATCCAATCCGATGTCTATTTTTAATAATTTCACCTTTTTTTAAGGATAGAAAAATCACAAAATCATAACCTTTAAAAAAAAATCTGCATAAGGCCCGCACTATATGTGCAACTTAGTTTAAAAAAGCGCTAGGCGCATTGAGGCGCATAGGGTCCCAAAGCGTGAGGCGCAAGGCGCGAGGCGAAGGCGCATGCATCATGGATGCGAGGCGCACTTCTATGCAAATTTCTTTTAAAGTATTTCATATTTCACAAAGCATATCTTATAGTAACAAGTTAAATATATGCATTAAAAATGTGATTAGACATCAATATGACTACTAATACCGTAAATAACCTTAAGATATGTTATCTTATCATCGTAGTTCCCCAATGCACATACTTACGGTACAAATTTAGCTCACATTTTAGCTCCCAAGGAAGGAAAAGAAAAAAAAGCTAGAGGCAAGGCTAATAAAAAGAAGAAAAAGGGGGAAAATATAGTCTCGCATCCTTGAGGCGCACCTCATCCCCTCCGAAGCGCTGACCCGGTAGCCTCATACCGAGGCGCGCCTCGGCGTGCCTCAGGCGGGCTTTTTCAAACTAAGATGTGCAATACACCCTTCTTTGTTAACTAGTTTCCTTTCCCCTCCCAATCGCCCTCTTTGTCAATCAAAGTTGTATTTTCTTCCCTTTCTTCCAACTCTTCTACTATTGTCCCTCCCTTTTTTTCTAAAGCGACTTTGCATTCTCTTTTTCTAACACTTTTTTACTTTAACATATTGAAATGTTTGATATGCAAAAGTATTTGACATTGAAAATATGTTTAACATTACATTTACAAGTGAGAAAAAACAAAGCTGACAGTAACAAATTATGCAATTATTGAATGAAATATATAATCGGATTATATCCGATTATATCCGGATTTAATTCGATTTAACATCTAATCTGACGGAGTTAAATTTGGATCGAATTTTCAAATTAGATTATTAATTGGATCGGATTTCGATGTCTAGACATCTGATTCAAATCCAATCTGTTGTAATCCTTACTTATAACTCGCTCATCTTTTTCCTCTCCTCTCCTTCCCAACCTCCCCCAACTTAAAGTACCGCTTTCAGTCAATTCCCACCACCAACTAATTCTATTGTGTATATGAAAACGTAACCCTAACAAAACCCCACTTCATCATGAAAAAAATTAACCGCCAAAAATGGCTTCCCTTGTCATTGAAGACCTGAGAGACAAAGTTGTGGAGATGAAGACCTCCAACTCTGGATGTTTACTGCTTGGGACTGGTAGAAGTCCTTGGAAACTGCCCCTTTCCCCTTCTTCTGGTCCTCCTTTTTTTCTTTGGATGTTGTAAAACAGAGTCACAGTGTAGAGAAAAATCAGACATTTTAAGTTAGCTATTTCAGCTTCTTCCTTGGGGAGACACATCTATTGAGCCTATATGAGCTGGCAATAGCGCATGGAAACTTGGGATAGTGGGGCATTACTTGAACAAGGTCTACGGATGTAATTTAGTGGTGCATGCCATGATACATGAGAAGGATAGAGGAGATTTAGATGTGTTTGAACTTCAAAAGGCATTGTTGTCTGCTCATCGAGCAACTTTTAGGTTAGCATTGAGCTACTTTTAGGACAATGGATGAGGAGAAATTAGAAAAAGAATGGGTAGGAGAGAGACTCAGGGTCATAGCATCCTTGTTCAAAACTTAGAAGTTTTGGACAGAGGGTCAAATTTGCAGGCCCAGCCTAGAAAGACTCTCTTAAATAAATAAATAAATAAAAATCCATGACAAATGCATTACCGTCAGGTGGGGTGAATGAAGAAACTAACAAGAAGGCCTAAAGTCTACCTGTCTGGTATTACCGCTGGCATGCTCAACCCTCCGGCAACTGATGGTTTCTCCTTGTTGACTAAGTAGTCATCTTGCCTAATAATTTGTCCTGGAGAAGCAATACCATCATCATCCAATGCCTGCACATGTTAAACAACTTAGTAAGTAAATTAGGGGGGCCAATTAAAATGATATATTAACGTGGCACAGGAAAAATCAAAAACAGACAGAACAGAGATCACATGATGATAATGTCTTCAGGTAGGGCTCTGGAGTGTCATACCAAACGATAAGGATTACCGAACACAACAGCATGGAACACCACCCACTTTCCATTATCTAAAGCTAGATAAAATTTCCTTTAACATTGTTGCAGTTTCTTTGTCTGAAATGAGAAAATAATCCTCCGCTATCATAATCAGGCATGGACCATATAAATTTTGTACATGTAAAAGTTTCCTTTCCAAAGGTTTCACAAGTTTCATGGGCCAGGAACAAGAAAAACTGAAAATAAAACAAAGAACCTACACATGTCAGGAAATAATTTCACATCTAATGGGACAAAATGAAGCATATATTCATAAACGGTGAAAGAATTTTGTTGATTAGTCCAATAGAGCTCGAAGAGGGAATAAAACACACTAAGATGAGAGGAACATCATTTCTCATGACATTTAAAATTCACTGCAGAACAGTTCAGCAGAGTCCAACTTCAAAGGCGAAAAGAATATTAAAAGATTTCTGAACTGCTACCTGCATCCGTTCAGCATGGCGTCCCTCCCTTTTTGGTGGAATTACTCTTTCACATGCATTATTATCAAACCTCTCCATTTTTGTAGCTTTCCTATTATGTTTAAAACCAAGACAAACACGAAAAAAAGTTCGTCAATTATTGTACCAAAATCAACAAAACCAATTTAGCACTGTGCAAAATTGTTGCTTGTAACTGAATAGTACTTCTTCATCACAATACAGCGCCCAAAACCACGATCTAATGATGATTTGTTCATAACTATAGCATCCTCTATATCATATCCACTATAGCTCATTACAGCAACAGTTGCATTCTGCCCAGCACCAAGCTTATCATATTGTACCTGCACATAAGTGTAAATGCAATTAATGAGTACAATGCCTAAGTCATTGCATCGCTACTAGCTACAAGAGTAAGAGTCATGTCACTATTATTAAAAGGTCAAGTAATGAGTTCTGTTGCTAACAAATTCATTGCACCAGGGACTGATATCTTCCTCCAACAGATTTGTGTAGACAAAGCACAAGAGAACAAACCCAGTGGATTTTTTTTTTTTTTTTTGACAAAAAAGGAGAGAGAGAGAAAACGCAAAGGCAGAAGGCATAGCATGAACATACTAGCATGAGGAAGAAAGTACGAGAGGAGAGAACAAACCAACTCAATTGTTTTTGTTGTCAGCAAAGGCCGTTGGGGGTATACTAAGAGATAAAGCAATGAGTCCATCCGAAAAAGCTGTAAAACAAATGAATAACAAGTAAGAGAACTTTGCTCATCATTAAAAACCAAGACAAATCATATGCGAGGAAACATTGTCATAATGTCCGAAGATCAATAAACATAGAAGAAAACTATAAGAATGCAAGTCGCAGCTGCTATTAAACCATAGGATGAGTAGATGATCAAACATGGGTAAACAGTTGACAAAGCGCTGAAAGACTGCTTCAGTTAGTGAATTTATTAACATCTTTCCTGATAAAAGGCTCAGGTATCCTTAAACCATGATGCTCAAAAGAGAAGATACTGATAGCTGGATTCATTCCGACAAGATGTTGATTAAATAAATCTGGCTTTGCCCAGACCCAAACTTAAAATGACCACAACTTAAAAGCAAAAATCCTAAGAAGGATGCATCAAGATGAACTGAAGAGTAAGCAAAAAGAACCATTGCCATGAGGGTCAAGATACCACATATCTTCGGTCACCCTATGGGGTCATTACTCATTACTACTTAAGAGAGGCAACACCAAAATAGAAAAATACCAAAAATGTTGCTTGGAGCAATTGGCATAAGTTAAGGAAAAGGAAAACCAGAAACTTGAACAAATTAGGTGCATCGAGGATGAGGAATGAGAAATCCCAGTAAAAGAAACTACTATTAAAAAGACTACCTTTTTAAGCTACTCAAGGAGGAGGGACGAAACATCCAGCCAGGCAAACTCGGACACTCTAAGAAGCAACAAGCATCTATGTGTTGTATCACTTAACATGAAGTTAAAAGACAAATTATAGAAGATTAGTAAGGGAAAACCAGCAAGTCCAGATTATATATCATTGCACATTTGGAAATGCATGCCCCGGGGGGGGGTGCTTATGTGATTGACTAGGTTCTTTAAAACAATTTACAACAGTGCAGAGACCCACACATGCAGAGGTTAAATACCTTGATCCTGTGGTGCAAAAACAAGGGTGAAATTCCAAGTTGCAATACTACAGAGATATCAAGTTACTTATGAAACTCTCGCAAGGGTAATAGAGGCATTAAGGAGGGATAGAGTGATCTCAAAAAATCCTGTTACATGAAGTCAACTCATACAGCATATGCACAGAATGGAGTAAGATTAGTGTCAATATTCAGCAGGGGGCATGGGTGTTTACCCTATTGATGTAAGGCTTCACCATGGATATGCTTTAAGCCCTCTTCTTTTTTCAATACTTATAGATGAGTTAATTAAAGTGATTCAAGATAGTATGCCAGTGTACGCATTTGGTGCTGATATAGCCTTGATTAATGAGAATAGAGTGAACATTCAGTTGGAGCTTTGGAGGGTGATCGTAGAGTCTAAAGGTTTTTAAATGAGTAGGTTGAAGACACAGAATCTTGGATGTCAGTTAAATAAGGATGGAGCGGCAAAAGAGGAGATTACCATCAATGACAACAAAGTATCGGGAACGGAAAAGTCTAGATACAGTTATGGTTGATGCAATGTAAAAGATATATCGAAGGTTGCATAACCTATGCCCCTACGACTCTTCATTTTGCCTCAACGTTGGTCGAACCTTCATTTTAGCCTAAAAATGTACAAAATTTCTCAAAAATTTTCCAAGTATGACTTAACACCTGTTTGTTGGGGTCTTCTTATGGCTACTCTTGAAAAAAGGGGCTTCCCAAGCAAATAGAGAGTTGGATATATTTCCGCATATTTATCAAGTACTATAAGGTGTTGGTTAATGATGAAATGACAGCATTTTTCTCCAGCTCAAGATGGTCGTGTCAAGGTGACCCGTTTCCTTCCCACTTATTTATTTCAATGATGGGGACACTAAGTAGGTTGGTCAGCAAAGCTAACAAGGTGTGCATTTTGGAAGGTTTTCAAATTACTCACTCTCTTCTTTTCCTTCAAATTACTAAATGTCGATGCGAAGGTGTTCGAATTTCCCTTTGCTATTTGCTAACGACACTTTGTGTTTTATATTTAAGATGCATTTCATTGTAATTTGAAGCAATTTCTAGCATCAAAGTCCTCTTAGTGGAAAGTGTCCTCATCCCTATTAGAGAGGTTCTAGAATCTAGATCTTCAGCATCTAGTGCAATTTTTGGCTGCGGGACTATCTTCCATCTTCCTATCTTGGTCTGCCTCTTGGAGCTTCTTATAAATGCAGAGCTGTGTGGGACCTACTTGTAGAAAAGTTCCAAAAAAGGCTGCTGGGTGGAAATTAAAGCTTCTATCCAAGAGCGGTAGACTAGGATTTTATTTAATGAGTAATCAAAAAATGCATTAGATAGAAACCAAGGGGTGGTACCCATGTACAAATGGGGACAATTACAAAAACCATTATGCTTTTAAGCTCTCATGCATTGTATTATCTACAAAATCCACGAAACTCTAGTTTTTCCCGCCCATTAAGCACAAGACTCCAACTATACATGAGTCTCAAGTACTTTTTTTTGATCAGGAAAAGAACAGATATATTTCATTAACAAAAGACTGGATGCAAAGATAGCATCCTACAAAAGGTTATACACAACCCATATGCACAGAATCCACAAAATCTAAGAGATCAAGAGAAGAGTAACAGAAGATCTCTTTGTACCAAAAATAGAGAGCCTTGATGAAATAATCTTTAAAACATTGAAGTGGCATCTCCATATCCTCAAAGACTCTGCTATTTCTTTTACGCCAAATGCTCCAAAAAATTGCATGAGGAAATAGTCCAGCAATCTTCTTCTTCACTTTTCTACCAAAAAAGCTCTCCCATGCATAGAGGTGCTCCGAAATAGAATTGGACAAAACCCAAGAAACTCCCAAGCAACTAAAGGCTAGATCCCAAAGAGCTCTTGCAAAAGGGCAATGAAGCAATAAGTGATTCACCGATTCTGCTGCAGCCTTGCATAACGGACACCAGTCCACCAAGATCTTACCCCTCTTTTGCAAATTATCGAAAGTCAAAATACTATCATGGGTAGCCTCCCAAACAAAAAAAGACACTCTAAATGAAACCAGAGATTTCCAAATGATCTTCCATGGAAAACACATTCCCCATATTCGATGCAAAGGTGCAGAAGGCATAGAGGCAAACCTCATATAATAAGACTTCATCGTGAAACTCCCTTTAGGATTGAGATCCCAGTTAACTGAATCAAGAGAGGATTGCCCGATAAGAATCCCACTCAGCTTAATAAGCAAGCTTATAAAGGAGGCGTCATCCACTAAGGCATCACGAATAAAAATAGGTGACCAAATGCACGACCCCGACACATTGTCACAATCACCAGCCACAGTAGCTTCTTTATTCTCCGCAAGAGTATAAAAAGAAGGGAAAAGGTCCCTCAAAAAAGCACCTTCACACCAGCAGTCATGCCAAAACAAAATGGTAGAGCCAGCGCCCACCTGAAAAGAAAGATGAGGAAAAAATCTATCCCATCCCTTACAAATAAACCTCCAAAGGCTTACTCCATAGGGACCATTTGGTCTAGAGGGAAACCACCCAAGCCCCTCCTCACCATACTTAGTACAAATCACCCTCCTCCAAAGGTTGGTCTTCTCATTCATAAATCTCCATAGCCACTTACCAAGCAGAGCCTCATTAAAGAGCTTCAGGATTCTGACTCCCAACCCTCCTTCTGACATAGGAAGCTTAATAATATCCCATCTCACTAAATGATACTTGAAATCAGCACCGAAGGAGCCCCAAAGAAATTTCCTTTGAATGGCTTCCAACTTGGCCACCGCTGACGCCGGTATCGAAAAAAGAGATAGGAAGTAAGTGGGCATGCTAGAAAGGACACTTCGGATGAGAGTGAGTCTACCACCCTTGGAAAGATAGTTAGCTCTCCATCCAGAGAGCTTTTTCTCATATCTCTCCACTACTGGCTCCCAAATAGATTTATCTTTGTATTTTGCTCCAAAAGGGAGACGAAGATAGTATGTAGGAAAAGAATCCACGGTGCATCCTAACACACCCGCTAGCAATTGAATATTATCCACCTGGCCCATTGACAAAATAGAGCTTTTAGCCAAGTTGACTCGTACACCAGCTGCCTCAAACCAAATGAGAATACAACGCAGGTTCACCATCTGCTCACAATCGTTGTCACAAAAAATGATTGTATCGTCAGCAAAGAGAAGATGGGATACATTAATAGTAGTTGCGTTCCTACGGCCCACTGAAAAACCAGATAGGAGACCTGTTGAAGTGGCTGCGAGCAGCATCCTCGTGAAAACCTCCATGACCAACAAAAACAAAAGTGGAGAGATTGGATCCCCTTGGCGAAGACCTCTAGAAGCTGAGAAAAAAATCTGTAGGAGAACCATCGACAAGTATTGCAAAGGAAGCCGAAGAGACGCATTGTCGAATCCAAGTGATCCACCTCTCCCCAAATCTCATTCTATTGAAGACATACATCAAAAATTCCCAATTGACATGGTCATAGCCCTTTTCAATGTCCAGCTTGCAGACAACTCCCGGAATCCCGGACTTGATTCTAGAGTCAATAAGCTCATTTGCAACGAGAACAGCATTTAGAATCTGATGGCCCCCTACAAAGGCGTTTTGATTCTCTGAGATAAGAGACCCTATCACACCTCTCAATCTTTGGGCTAAAACTTTAGAAAGAAGCTTGTAAATGCAACCGACTAAACTGATCGGTCGGTAGTCTCTAATATCCTCTGTATTGGCTTTCTTAGGAATCAACCCAATAAAAGTAGCATTGAGGCTTGCCACAAATTTCGCAGTGTGGTGAAACTCTGAAAACATCCTTAGAACATTACTCCTAAGAGTGTCCCAATTCGCCTGGAGGAAAGCCATAGTCATACCTTCTGGGCCTGGAGATTTATCGCCACAGCAATCATGAAGAGCTTTAAAAATTTCTTCCTATGAGAACTCCAACTGAAGCCCCTCTCTAGCAGAGACTGACAAGGAGGGCATCCTCAAGTTGTCAACCTTTGGCCTCCAAGCTTCAGACTCGGTAAAGAGGGATTTGTAGAACCCACGGATGGAAGACTTCATCTCGTCACACTCCTCAAAACGATTTCCATCCACAATCACAAAAGACATAGAGTTGAATTTCCTGCGAAAATTAGCTACTCTATGAAAAAATCTGGTATTCCGATCTCCAACTGCAAGCCACAATGCCCTCGACTTTTGTCTCCAGGATCTCTCGTGCATAAGGATGACTTTCGCTAGCTCATCTCTGTCATCTTTTCTCTGCTCCAATTCCTCATTAGAAAGACCAGAAGTTTCCTCTTTTACATCAAGTTGGTTAATAGAATCCATGAGGTTGTACTTCCGAATCTTGATATCCCCAAAGACCTCTCTATTCCATTTCTTGATTTCAGCTTTGATCACCTTCAATTTCTTCGCAACCACGAAACTAGCATATCCCTCAACACTAGCCTCTTCCCACCATCTTTTAATAACCCGAAACTTCAAACCACATATTCTCAAATTTAGAAGGAATTCTCCCCCTCTAAAATGACCCATTTTCTAAGCAAATAGGGAAATGATCTGAAAGTGGTCTACGCAACCTTTTTTGAAAAGCGTAGATGACATGATCCTCCCATTCCAAGGATATAAGAAAACAGTCAAGTCTTGAACTGGCTGGAACCACGCCACATCTAGCCCAAGTAAAGCCACCCTCTTGTAAAGGAAGATCAATAAGAGCACAGCTATTAATAAAGCTATGGAATTCCTCCATAGAATTAGAGGGACTTAAACCCGAGCTCCTTTCGTGGGAATATAAGATCTCATTGAAATCACATCCTACACACCAAGGCCCAGACCACTTGTTCTTAATAAGATTGAGGTCTTCCCAAAATCTCAATTTCTCAGTCATAGATTGAGGGCCATACACCCCTGTGAAAGCCCAAGCGAAACCACTCTCGACCGTTTGAAGAATGCGAGTGATCGAGAAGCCTCCACAAAAAGAAGACACCAACCAGTACACACTCTTGTCCCACCTTACAAGGACACCCCTGACAAGCCTACTGCATTAAGGGCTGCAAAATCAACAGAGTGAATACCCCATAAAGCGCGAACATCTGAAAGTGAAACAGCCTCCATTTTTGTCTCTTGAAGACACACAAGATCACATCTCCAGTCTCTCAAAAAACTTTTCAGCCAAACTTTCTTGTCGCGGTCATTAATGCCCCTCACATTCCAAGAAAGCAGTCTAAACATAAGGCACTAACATCCCACTTGTAGTGGCATCAGCTCTGTCATAGTTCACTCCGAATTCAAGTCTTCGCAATTCTCTGTCTTCTAGTTGCCGGAGGCATTCTAACCACATTTTGTTTAGGCAAACGATTGTTTCTTTCAATTCTTGACAGAAGCTGAATCACCTCAGTCTCATACCCTGAAACGGCCACACCAATACAGGATGCTATGCCTTTAAGTTTGGAGGCTACCCATTTAGAGACCTTTTCAAAATTCACACTATGACCATCCCATACATCTTTAACAGAAAAAGTCTCATTGGAATTTTGAAGAAAAGAGAAATCAACTGCAGGAGGGGCTACCAAATCTTCCGAACCTGACGGGGGCCCAACGGAGATCAAGGGCCAATTATGCACTGTAGGCTCCCCCCTGCAACATTATCCTCAGAAACGCCTGCAAAATTCCGCGGTCCTACACTCAAGGCAAGTGCATCCCTTACAACATCTTGAGGCAAATCACAGGGAACACTCCCATACAAGCCTACCCCCAATTGAAGAGAACTTCCCACCGAAAATAGAGAAGTTGAAATGTGATGGTCACCATGCCCCCTGAACCAAGGAAGACTCGCTGGAGAAGATAGGGCCAGGGGAGGAGAAGAAACAAGGGGAACATAATTAGAGAACAAATTCACAGCAAAGTCCTTCGATGAAACCGAGGCTGCAACAGAATGGTCCTTAGCCCAAGCAATACCAATACATGAGTCTCAAGTACTAAAGCGCCAGAAGTTTTAACAGGACAAAGCTTTATCCTTAAAAAAATAATAATAAAAAAAAATTTTAAAAATTGAAGATTCCTATCCTTCTACACCACCAAATAGCCAAAGGAATGAACTTCCACACAAGGAGGCAGCTTGACATTATTGTAAAGCACTTTATGGAGTCTCCCAAGTCCCAATTTATTCCATGTTCTTTTTACCAATCCTGCTAGCATTTCGAGCCAATTAGAGCAAATCAGAGAAACTCACCAGAGACTTTCTTTAGTCTAACAACAACGTCGAACCGGGTTTCGATTGGGTCAAGTAAGATAATGTTTGTCATCCACAAGCATGAAGGAAGGCTAGGTACAAGACCCCTCCGAGCAATTAACAAAGCTCTCAAGGGCAAAAGGCATAGGAGGTTTGCTAAGAATGAAGGCGCTCATTGGGAAAACATGGCAAAGGTCAGATACAAGATTGATAGGTTGGATTGGTCCAGCAAGAAGAGTCCTTATCCTCATGGGTCATATGTTAGAAATCGATTATCAGTGGTTTGGACAAGTTCAACTCTTATATGCACTTTAAGGTGAACAATGGGTTGAGGGTCTTGCTTTGGCATGATGTGTGGTGTGGAGACCAACCTCTCAAAGATCAATTTCCAAATTTTTTCAGTATGGCACATAGGCACATTTTAAAGATGCAATTCGTGCACCTTGACGTGATGATCAAAAGCCATTAGAATGTAAATTCCTTAAGAAGCCCTACTATAAAGCTTTTGCTTTCTATAAAGGTTGCAACTTGGCCCTTGATTCAAAGAGAAAGTTCAATGGAGTTTCTGCAGAGAGGTGTGCGAAGGGTTGACTCATCTTAATTTCCCCATCGACGCTATATAAAGATCTATAGCTCCCACCAAAGCTTGCTTTCTTGTTTGGCGGCTACCAAAGGAAAGGTGCCCACGGAAAACATGCTTAAGAGAAGGAATTGGTAGACCACCTATTTTGTCCATTGTAAGCAGTCTCTGAGTCTTAGAACTTTTTGCTCTCCTTATTTAGGGTTAGTTGGCTACAACCCGAGATTGCTAGAGATGCGCCAGTGGCTTAGAGAAGGAGATTGAAGAAAAGTTGTTTTCCAACAATTTCGAGGATGTTTCCACGCCCTATTTGGAAAAGTATGTGGAAGGAGAGGAATCGATGGATTTTTGAGGGCAAAGCTAGGCCCTTTCAAGAATTGAAGCCTTATTCTCTAAAAACTTTGTATAGTTGGAGTCAAGTTCTCGTTCATGGTATAAATTTGACTCCTTGGGATTTTCTTGAAACGATTATCCTAGAAAGCACAAGGATAAGTTCTTATTTTGTGAGTGTTGTATGGGTGAAATCCTCGTTAATGTCTCATTAACACCAATTTTTGATTATTCATCCGAACAAAGGCCCCAAAAAATGTATATCTAGTCGCATCATTTTACAAAGGTCTCGTGCCTTTCTGTTTCATTGGTGTACGATAGTGTAAGTAGATCTCTTAACGATAAAGCACAAGTTAGCAACTAGGTCTAGATAGCAAATTGTAATTTTTTTGACACTCAATGAACACCACCTCCATCCTAAGTGCAGGTCAGCTATTTTGCCTGTTTAAGAGAGTTCGGCAAGACACCGCTCACTGGGCTAACCAATCCAACAGCCTGGGCAGAACCAATAGACTTGGATCGCTCGAAGGGCCACGTCATGATACATACAACTAAATTTTAGACTTCTACATGGAAAGGCTAAAAATTAGTATCAATTAGGGTCAAAAGCAATACCACATTTTAATAATCTCCTTTTTTTTCTCATGGCAAAACTTGAGAAACTTTTTGTTAGTACTGCATACACAAAATTTTAAAATACCAACTATTTGTTTACTTTCCAGACACCAAGCATAAAAACATAGAAGTTGAGACAACAGCCGCAATGCGCAGGTTGCCCTGGTGAAGAAAGATATACATGTTTTCTGGAGGATGAAACTTCTTGGCATTCTGCAAGCTAAGCTAGACCGCACGTCTTTCCTCCCAACACAGGAAAAAATAAATTTGTATAACAGCCAACGAGAAAAGAATGTCTAGTTTGTCCAGGTGCCCTGTCTAGATGAAGATATCCTTGACCGGCTTTTGGCTAGCCGTTGCCAGGTGGGCTGAACAGTATTTCTGAAAGACCTGAAATTATTATGGTCTAGCCAAAATAAATGACAATTTTCTTCTGCCCCTCCTCCTGACCATGAGATCCTGAAAGCTTCTCTTATTCGAATGGGTTCAGGAAAGACAAGTACTGTTAAGTACTTTAGATCCCTTTTTTAATCATTAATAAGATTCAAAGAACCCATAAAAATGATACAGTGACTAGTCCTATAAATTAAAATGACCCACCTCTGGACTAAAAGGAAATTTATCCAGTGACAATTTAATCACCAACCCTCGCTAAACTTAACATACAAAACAATCCACCATAACAAAAGTCCAAAAATACCACATGCAACTAGAAATACCATGAAAATCCAAAATTGGAAAACCCCAATGTCACAGCACCACAACAAAAAGCTGATAGTGCATATTCTCTAACTTTATTATACAACCTTTGTCCACCTTTTGGCACCTCGGACAATCGACACCAAACATCCTCCCTAATATATTTTTTTCATTTACCCTCCTAAAGCTTGCTACCCCTCCTCAGGTTGTACTTGATCTTACAAAATTATTAGCTCATCATCTCCGTTCAATGCTCTCAAGCCAACTGCCTTCCCTATTTGCCAGATATCATGGGCTTTTCTGGATCTGTCTTCTGAAGATTCAGTTTTAGTAGCCTTTTACCATAGCTTCCCTTTTTTCTGATATTCCCTTTTTTTTTCTTTTCGGTTGATTACAATTGTCATGTGCTGCCTGTTCAATTTCAATTGGACCATCAAATTGGCCCTGCTGTGGAGTAGCTTCAACGCTGGTTTCCACCACAATGTTGGCTTCATCACTAGATCCTTTTAGGACTATTTGATCAGTAACAGTCTACTAACAGACCATTTAGGTGAAGTATGGAACATGATCATGACAACTAATATATGAAAAAACCACAAACTAGACCATGCCACCCCATGTAATGTAGACCACAATACAGTGCTTTCCTCTGGCAAGATGCCAATATCAGTTTGCTTCCCTAGGGATCAGAAAACACACGATAATAAACAAATATACATCATAATCAAGAATAAGTTCACGAGAATGCTTTTGTTGTGGCCAAATAAATGAACCAAGCATGTTCGCATATCACTCGCCTGATTATACGCAATATTTCCCATAGCTTGTTTTCCCATAGCACACTGGAGAAGCAAATGAAATACAAATTTTTAATAGAGAACAGAAAAAAAAGCACACTACTTTCCAATCTTCTTTTTGGAAAATAAAGAGCCTAGTAAAACAAAGGTAACAGACTACTCTACCTGGTAAGTATTTCTGGGTGACTGATTGTGATGGGGATAGGGGATTAAGCCAGCACAAACGCCTAAAATTGTGAATGGCTCAATTTCAATGTGAGTCGTTTCTGGTGTAGCATCTTCCTCATACAAGGCAATCTAGCAAATAAATACAGGCACGCATCATTCATACAGGTGAAAGGCCAAACTACAAAGCAAGGCAATGATTTAAGTGATGAACCAACCAAGGCGTTATTTTCCTCATTAACATCAAGATACTCAATCAATCCTTCTTGCAAAAAGTCGTCAAAAGTGCGCACTCCGTCCTGCAAGGCGAAGAGTATTTGCTTACATGACATTGAGCATTTTATTTCTTTACAATTCCAATAGCACATCTAACTCACAGCCAACTCTTTCATATGATGTTGTTTAATCCTTGAAACACCTCTATCAGCAATAACCAATGGACGGCATACACGACCTCCATCAGAAGCAATGTATATAGAACGCTGCATGATGCAGTAACATCACAATAAGAATCAAAAGAATTGGATTAAAACACTAATCACAAAACCAAAATGACAGGAATAAGAGAAGAAACTCATCAAATTTTCTTTATTGCAGGATAGAAATAAAAAGGATCACATTCACAGACTGATAAGACCGAGGGCAAGCAATAGTCCAACATAAACCTATTCCATTTCTGACACAAGACTTCAACCTTGAAGAGTTTTCTCTTACTCTGCTTATGATGGGTTTCAGCAAGAAAATTTAGGAATGTTCCATATTTTTTCAACGCCATGTTGAACAACTTGATTCGGTGAGTATTTAGTACTAAATGACAGCATGGATTCAAAATGGGGTCGTTTCGTGATGAAACACCCGCATTAGAAAGCTTCTGAAGTTGAAGCAAACTACGTTTTCACCCCAGACACTCGGACGGGCACAATTGCTACACAATTCCGCATTAGAGCAATTCCAGTGTACCACACCCGTTACCAGAATGACACCGCTCCAATCACCGCAATCGCAACAGAGATGGTATCTTGAATCCTTCACTCAAATTGCCTATTTCCAGATGCCACCACCAAATATAGCAACTTTGCGACAAATAAGCATCACTACCAAGAGGAATTTTATTTGCCTTTGCCTTAAAGTTAAGTCCAGCAGCTGGATTTCTTGCCATCGTTTTTTTTTATGAGTAATCAAAAAATGCATTGGAAAGACACCACGAGGTTGCCGCCCATGTACAAAAGGGGCCAATTACAAAAATCATTAAGCCCTCAAGCTCTCATGCATAATATTATCTACAGAGTCCCCAAAAAAATAGAATTTTTCCCACCATTAAGCACAAAACTTTTACCATACAAGAGTCTCAAAAAAGTAGAGCTTGAAATTTTGATAGGACAAGGCTTTTTCCTCAAAAATCTGACGATTCCGTAGCCATCGAATTACCCACTAGAAAAACCTCATTTCCTAGTTTGTTAACATTTCGAAAGAGGAAAACATCACAGCTCCTGTGTCGATTGTTCAAGGCTTAGTTTTAAAAGGCTCAAGGCGCACTGAGGCACATAGAGTCCCAAAGCGCAAGGTGAGAGGCAAAGGCACACGCATCATGGATGAGAGACGCACTTCTATGCAAAATCTTTTTAAAGTCTCACACATTTTCCAAAACATATTTTGCAAAAACAAGTTAGACAAATGCATTAAAAAAGTGATTAGATATCAATATGACTGCGGATACAGCAAATAACCTTAAGATATGTTATCTTGATATGCAAGCATAGCTCACCTTTAACTCCCAAGGAAGGAAAAGAAGAAAAAAGGTAAAGATAAGGCTAAGAAAAAGAATAAAAGGGGCGGAAGATATAGTTATGAGTCCTTAAGGCGCACCTCCTCCCCTCTAAGGCGCCTGGTAGTCTCATGCCTGGGCATGTCTCAAATGGGCTTTTTGAAACTAAGGCTCAATGTGATAGACGGAGACGCTAAACACCGTATAGACTATAATGGCATGGGTAGTTCAAATAGAAGGTCCTCGGGAGTTTTGGGTTACGGCAAACTTCTCTTCAAACTTAGGAACGTCCTAAGAGTATGTATCACACCATGGAATCAAAACAAGGTCATAACATGGCATAACGGTCATGATGTCAACTGGATTTTTGCTCACTAATAGGTGACAAGCCACCTTGTAACACGGGTTTTAAAAGCAAGAAGTAAGATCTATTTATAAGCCATAACTTCACACCATATTTCTCCTATAATTCATCACTGAACGGTCATCCATATATATATGTATGCTACTACATTTCACATAAATGAAATTAATGGGCTTGTATTTTGGCTTTTATGAAGGTTATTGTCTCTCTCTTAGAATGAAAAATATGACAGAAAAGGTCAGAAAGTATTTTCCCTACACAACATCCTCAACCTCACCAGCAACACTCAACTTTTTCCTAAGTAATCAAGAGTTGTATTAAGAAGACACCCAGGGGACGTCAACCATACACAAAAGGGGCAAATACCATAGAAAAAAAAACCCCCCCTAAAAAAAAAAGTGTCATCAAGCTTTCATACATAATAGGACCTAGGAAGTCCCAAAAAATCAAATTTCTTTCGAAATTAAGCACAACACTCCAACTATACAACAATCTCAAAAAGTACAGCTCGAATACTTAAGTGCACATAGCTCTGTCATCAAAAATCGCCAATTCCAAGTAGCCCACCAAATAGCCAAAGGAACCATGTATCAAACTCTTAAGAACCAAACTTTTTTCCATCCTTTTCCTCCAGGCTACCAAGACGTCTATGACATCAAATGGTAGGACCTAACTAACCTCATCAAAGAGAGAGATAAATGTCAAAGACCTGTCAGCAAAGCTCAAATTACAATCTTGATTTCAAACTTTTAAAACTTAACGATTCCTACTATGACCATAAGAAGCCAATTTTCCAACTACAGAGATATTATTGTAATTACGAGCCCTCGTATAATTTTTCCAAGGTATTGAACTAGTTTTACTTTCATTGTTAAGTTTTTACTAGTTAAGATCTCAAAGTTAAGAGGATATGTGGATGAGGATACCTTCTTGGGAGTTGGCAGTAAAGCAATAGTGAGTATGACAAAACCACATTGAAGATATGAGTGAAGCCTAAGACCATGCAGACATGCAAAGAGAGAACGCCATGCCAAAAATAAGGCATGGCATGATCAATACTGATGGTCAAAAGAGAAGGAAGGCCACCAAGATGGTGTACGGAGATCATGGACAAGAATTGACACATCTCCATTTTCATCGAGGACGGATAGCACTTTGTGGCATACTAGGATCGACATAACCTACTCCAATTCGTCAAACTCAATTTCGACGGATCCATCAGCAAGACAGCAGCTCATCAGCAGCTGGGAGCTTCATCACCCGGGACTGGACAGGCAAACTTGTTAACGCAGGAGCGACCTATTACAGCACTAAATCTATTATAGTGAAAGAAGCTAGAGCGTTGCGTAACGGACTACGATTAGCAATTCAAGCTGATTTCAACAACAGTCAATGAAGGTGACAATAAGATAGTGATTCAAGCACTGAAAGGTAAGATTCAAGTTCCTTGGCAAATATCTAATATTATCGAAGACGACTCATCACCCACATTTTCAGAGAAGCAAATATAGCAACAAATTGGCTTTCCAAATTTGGGTACTCTATTGCAGCATCCTTCTCTTCAGATAAATGCTTTTCTCCATCTCAAAGGACTATTTTGGCAGACGTGTAAGAAGAGGCGGCTAATATCCTTATGGTTTTATTCAAATAAAAATATAAAAAATAGTAGACGGTTCCAGCATGGATTCAAAATAAGGCAGTTCTGTAACAAAAGGGCTTAATTAAAAGGCTTTGAAGTTAAGGTTGCATTTTAGTTGTCCTTCATGCTTCAAATTGGAAACGCCGCTACAACCATTTTAGAACTATGTGAAGCCACAATATCAATTGAGCTAACCGTTTCGAAACTGTTCTAAACTCAAGAACAATATTTATATCTTCAATTTATTAATTTTTTAAGTAACCTATAAATTTTTTTTTATTACTTGCATACAGTCGTTGCAAACATTGCTATATTATGCGAACAATAGGTTTTAAAGCCATTTTACCAGGTATTAGTATCGCCCATTTAGTGAATCTTTTTGAAAAGTTCACTCCACAAAACTGCCATTAGCTATGCATTGCCACATAAGTGTGACTCTGCAATGTAGCACATGTTACGTAGCAACTGTAACTGCATTCAAATCCCTGTTGCAAAGTCTCGCCTAAAGCCCCTCTCCGTCGATCCACATGTGTGTTTATTAAAGTCACACATACTGACTGACTTTGCTTTTTATTTTAGCATATAGAAACTTAACATCCTATGTGACTGTTAAAACTGTACCCTTGCGACTTGTTATTGCTATCTTATGCCTTCAGGCCCTTCGCTTACGCCTTTGAAGTTTTCTGACCTCTTGAAAGGATTTAATCCATCAAAACATTGTCTATGAAATTATTTGTGGGTGTCTCGAAAGCAACTTCTTTACTTGGAAAAGTAAGGTTGGCTACATATGGAGTCCCTGAACCTGCTAAGGCTGAATCAACACTGCATCTTCTTGCTGTATGGTATTATTTTCTTCTCTCCATTTTACTAACAATAATAAGTGATCATACAGTTAGGTTGGCTAATTTGTTGTAATTTGCATGGATTAGGTTCAAATGGAATGTTCTGTGTTAAAATGAATAACAATGGACCCAGCACAATTACCACACCTCAACCTTCACCTCATTGTCAGCCATTGACTCATCTTCCTTGTCCAATAAAACAACCATCCTTCCCCTTCTCCGAGAGATAAAAAGTTCCCTTTTTTGGCCCTAATGCCTCCGTGAAAGTAGAAAACTTTAGATGAAGCTAAGTTACAATTCGTAAGATGATCTGTATTTCAGAAAAGCAAAGGCCTCTGTTTGTAGACCAATTTATTTAGAGGACATTTAGGGTAAATTAGGTGGGTTTTTTTTTTTCCCCCACCTTTAGCAACTTGATATGGGGGAGGCCATCAATAGCCTGGGTTAGCCCTTAAAAAGAATAAGAAGGCGGAGCACAAGTACCCATGGGATGAGCTGTGTTGTAGGAGAGATGGTTGGGCTGCCCCATGGCGCATAGAGGGGGATTTTAATAAAATTCCACATCGTCAAGAAAGGAGCCCAGGTGTGTGTTCTTCGAGTACAACAGCAGAATCCCAAGATTAAGATTTCATCAATTATTCTGCCTTTTTGGATCCTCCATTGAGGTTTTTTTTGGTTTTGTTTTTTGGGGGGGGGGGATTTGACCTGGTCTAGGAGTGGAGTTTGTTCCAAGTTAAATCGTTTTCTAGCGTCGGCAGAATGGAAGGAGCATTTTCCAGACTTGGTTCACAAAAGACTGCCAAGACTTCTATCAGACCAGTTTCCTATTTGTCTTGAGACAACGGAGTTGGAGAGGGGTAAGGCTCCTTTTAGGTTTAAGAATATGTGGCTGGAATTTGAAGGATTCAATGATGTTATTAAAGAGTGCTGGGAGCAGAGAGCTTTGTTGTTACACGTAAGCCAAAGTTTATCAAAGAAAACCTCAAGAAATGGAACCGAGATGTTTTTGGGAACAAGAAGACTAAAAAGTATAACATACTTGGCATTATCAATTCTTTGGACGTGAAAGAAGAATCTAATGGACTTACTAGTGATGAGATTCAGCAAAGGAAAGTTCCAAAAGATGATTGGGCAAAAATCACTTTGATGGAGGAGACATCTTGGAGACAGAAATCTAGAGCTTTATGGCTTGGGGTGGGTGATCGGAATACGAAGTTCCCCCATAGGGTGGCCAATCTTCATAGGATATCATATGTCTTTTGTGGCAGTGGATGGGGTTCACTACCAGGTTCTTCAAGATATAAAGTCAGCAATCCATGACTTCCATGAGTCTCTGCTCACCGAGCCAGGAACGTGAAGACCAAAAGTAGATGGTTTGTTTCTCCCCCTCATTACGGGATTTTGATAGGCAGAATATTGAGTTGCCTTTCACCGAAAAGCAAATTAATAAAGCGCTTCTTGATTGCTGTGGGGGTAAAGCCCCTAGTTCAGATGGCATGAGCATGGCTTTTCTTCAATCCAATTGGCACACTGTTAAAACAGATCTGAAGAGGATGTTACTTAGCTTTTCTCTTCGGCGAAATTTGTGACTAGCCCCAATTCTACTTTTATCGACATCATTCCGAAGAAAGTAAATGCATAAAAAATAAGACTTTCGAACCATTAGCTTAGTCAGGTGCATTTAAAAGTTGCTTTCCACGGTTTTAGCCCACATGTTGAAAGGAGTCATGTTGAGAGGAGTCATCGGTGATCTTATTTCAGGGAACCAAAATGCCCTTGTTGGAGGCCGCCAAATTCTTGATGCAGTGCTTTTAGCAAATGAGCTTATTGATTCAAGGATCAAATCGAGGAAGCATGGGGTTGTCTGTAAGTTAGATATCGAGAAGGCTTATGATCATGTGAATTCGACTTCCTAATTCATGTCAAGAAGAGAATAGGTTTTGGCGAGAGCTGGATAGGTTGGATCCATCATTGCATCTCCTCCGCTTCTTTTGTGGTACTCATAAATGGTTCCCCAACTGAGTTCTTTTCAACTTCTAGAGGACTTTGTCAGGGGAAAACCCTTATCCCCCCTATTATTTTTGTTAGTGATGGAGATTTTTACTATGATGATTGAAGCAACCACTACTGCTAACCTCATCACCAAGTTTTCAGTAGGCCGTTCAAATGTAACTATGAGTGTCTCACTTCTTCTTTTTGAATATGATACCATTATTTTTTGTGATAGGGATTGTGAATATATGGTTAACCTTTGTGGTGTTCTTACTAGGTATGAAGTTGATTCAGGTCCAAAAGTAAACTTAGCCAAGAGCTCACGTTAATACCTGTGGGAGAGGTAGAGAACATTCAGTTGCTAGCAGGTGTTTTGAGGGTGCAACATTGATTCTTTTCGACCTACTTACCTAGGTCTCCCTCTGCGTGCAAGATTCAAGATGAAAGTCATCTGGGATCCTATTATTGACAGGTTTGACTCTCAGGGTGGAAATCTAAATACCTTTCAAAAGGGGGCAGTTTAACTCTAATCAAAAGTGTTCTCTCAAGTACCCCAACTTACTTCCTTTCTCTCTTCCTGATACATTCTTTGGCGGCTGCCAAGTTAGAAGCAATCTAGAGGAACTTTCTGTGGGGTTCTTTTGGGAGTGATTTAAAGTATCATCATGTGAGATGGACTATTCTCAAGCAAACTGTGATTCAAAAAAGTTTAGGGTTGTGACTCTTTAATGAAGTTCCTCCTGGCAAGTGGCTTTGGAGATTTATGAATGAGACAGGTAATCTTTGAAGAAAGATGGTTGCAACCAAATATGGTGAGGCAAATTTTGGTTGATTTCCTTCAACTCCTAATGGTTCTAATGGGTATAGCCTCTGGAGGTATATTTCTAAAGGATGGGAGAAATTCTCTTCGTTCTTTTCCTTTGAGGTAGGTGATGGCTCTTTAACCTATTTTTGGCATGATCAATGGTGTGATGGTACCCCTTTGAAAGATATTTTCCCTGCTCTGTTTGTTACTGCAGAGGATAAAGATACCTCTATTGCGTATTATTGGGAACAAGCATCTGGCATCAATGTTTGAGCACCAGTCTTTCTTCGTGATGTTTCTGTTGATGATTCTCTTGTCAACTTCTTTAACAAGCTTAATTGTCACAAAATAGGGGACTCTACACATGATATAGTGAAATGGGATTTGAAATCTAAAGGGTACTTCACAAAATCCTACTATTTGAAGCTCCAACTTTTGAATTTTCCTTGTTTACAATTTCCATTCGAAGGAGGATTCCCTCACAAGCTAATTTGGTGGTCTTTGGTCACTTTCAAGGTTTCTTTTTTGGTTTGGGAGGCAACACACAGGAAAATATTGACTTGTGACAACCTCAAAAGAGAGGAAAGATCTTGGTGAATAGGTGTTATATGTGTAAAGGGGATCTGGAGTATGTAGATCACTTATTAGTTCACTGCCACTTTGTGAGGGCACGCCATTTTTTGGAGCATCAGGAGGGAACGTAATAGAAGAGTCTGACAAGAAGACAAAATGCCCGTTGAGCGATTAAAAGATAATTTCAAAAAGACTATTTCTTTGGGATAAAGGGAACTTTCGTGCGTCCACTTTTGATGTGGCTGATCATGTGGAAACTTTCCTGACATAGATCTCGCTTAGGAAAGGAAAAGTGATTGCAACGAAAAATCCCGAGAAAACGCTCACTTTGCCGGCTCGGTGCGCTTGATCAAGATAGCAAGATCCCCAAGTTTGGCTTGCATATTGGATACATATAATCTCTTGTAGGATGGCTTTTGACATCCATCCCTTCTTCCTTTTTTATAATACATAGTTTTCCCCACCAAAACATCTCGGTTAATGAACCACTCTTCTAACCCATTAGTTTTCTTATCCTCCTTTAATCGGTGGTTTATGAGGCATCATTAGTCTTTACAGATGAGTTTTCATATCAAATCTAAGCCAAACATACTGTTATCATCCTCTTGGCATGTGTGAATATGAATGTATATACAAGCATAAGACAAAATCGCCATTCATCTTACATGTAAAACAGGAAAGAAAGCACAAATCAGGAAATATAAGCACAGGCAGATCACCTGCTTCTCATTCACAAACACACTAACAAACTCGCCAATCTTTCCAGCTCTCCGCAATCTTCTCATAGCAGATGCAAATCGCTGATCCCAAAACGAAGATAGAAATATCAAATGACAAAACAAAAACTTCCCTTTCGCAACAAAAACAAACTAAATAATTACATAATGCAGATTCATTGATACTCAAAAATGTCAGAATCCTGTGGCGGTGCAGTTGGTGAACAAAACCCTAAGCTTTTCATGGTGCCGTTATCATCAAGTCAATCCTATCGCTGAAAGTCTTTGTCATTTTTCTTTCTTTTTAACCCAGTTTATTTTTTTATCAACTAGTCAATCATCAAGGGATAAACTTTTTTTTTTGGGGGGGGGGGAATTGCTGGTATCTACAAATACTACATATAGAAGCAGCTTGTCAAACTTTATTACTTTATCAGTGTACTGCATGAAAACTTTTCATATCTTCTGCCTTAAGGGAACTAGGGGTAGGGATGAGTGTCCCTCTATTGCATGTGACAAATTAGCAAGTGAAACATGTTTGGTGACTTTCATATCACTAAAACTCCATATACCTGTGGCCTTCTATGCTTTCCAAGAATGAGACCATTAAAAATCACAAGAAAGGAATTTGGGGAATGCAATTCTTCTGCAGATAGCAGCTCCAAGTCCTCGACTCCCAAGCAGTAACACTGAAGGCAATTTCACAGAAACTGTTATCCATGACCTTGTAATTGAAATTTTACAAGAACGATAGAAGCATGAAAAGAACTTTAAAATGACTTCAAAAAAAAGTGAAACATAATTAAATATTAAATACAATGGTCCTCCATGAGCATATTCCAAACTTCGTCATACTTCTTTTCAAAGCCATATTCATGCACTAAAAATACCATGGAAGTAACAGATCGCATCGACAAAGAATATACGAACAAAGTAACAACAACAAAGAATATACTAACAAAGTAACAATTAAATACAACTATCAAGTATCAACAGAATGTCAAGAAAGCAGCAATCCTGGGAGACCAACCAGCCAAGAAAGAGTCAAATTAATTACGTGTAACACCCCCAACCCTCCCCCCCCCCCCCAAAAAAAAAAAACAAAACAAAAAAAGAAGACAACGAAAGGAGAAAAATGGCCCAAAACATTCCCAAGGTTTGATCCAGTTAGAAGCAATTCAAAGGAGCTTCCTGTGGGGACCTTTTGGGCATGATTTCAAATAACCCTTGGTGAAATGGAACATTTGTTAAGCAACATTTTCATAAAGTTGGCTTAGGCATTAGAGACTTGACTATTTTAATCAGGCAAGTGGTTATGGAGGTTCATGAACGAGAAAGAGAAGTATCGCAGAATCATGGTCAAGGCCAAATATGGAGTGGAGGGTCTTAATTGGATTCCAAGCAAGAAAAATGGCACTTAAGTTGTTGGTCTTTGGAAGTTCATTACTAAAGTTTGCGAAGGATTCTTCTCGCACATTACCTTTGAGGTGAGTGGTGGATCCTCCGGTACTCCATCTCTTTTTGGCATCACAGCTAGTGTGATGGTTTTCTTTTGAGGGACCATTTCCCTTCACTCTTCCTCAGTTGTTTGGTCCCCTCTTTTTGTTTGCGACGCACTCCCAAAGGACGATAGTGGCTTAGTTTTTCCGTGTGCTTAATGGGGTTTATTTCAACAATCCCCCCCCCCCCAAATAACATAGTTAGAAGGAAACTTAATGCCACTAGAAAATTCACTGTAAAATCTTACTTCTTTCAGCTCTCCTCCTATGTGGACAATACATCAACTTCTTCAGATTGTGGTTCAACTTGATATATTGTTTGGACATCTACTCCACTGAAAGTGTATTCTTGGTGCGGGTAGCTCCAGGCAAGATATTAACTCGTGACAACTTACAAAAAAGGTGCAAAATTTTCGTCAATAGGTGCTTCATGTGCAAAGGTGATTTGAACACCACATACCATCCCCCCCATCGTCTAGTTGCTACAAACCTTTGGGAATTAGCTTGCAGCTGTTTGGATCTTCACTAGGCGGTGCCTAGCACAGTGACCTATGAAGCACAGACACGTTTTTTTGGGTGGACGTATCAATGTCGGACACATGTCCGACACGGACACGCCCCAACACGTAGCGGACACGTGTCTGACACGTCGCAATCCGTGTCCCAAAAAAAAAGTTTAAAAAAAAATGTGGACACGCTCAGGGATACGCTTGAGACTCGCGAATCCGGATCGAGGACACTGCACGGGACACGCGAAGGAAGAAAGCTTGTGATTTCTGGTTTTTTTTTTTTAAAAAAAAAAAGGAGAAATACTTACCTTTGGAGGGAAAAAAGGAAACCCAGGCATCAAAGAGAAGTTGAAGGGCCTAAAGATCATATTATAACACTACCTTTGCTCATTGGAAAACAAACAGTATCAAAAACATCAACACTAGGGTTTTAGCTTTCAATCGCCGGCAACCACTGCAAGTGGAGACTGTTCCGGCAAGGCAGCAGGTCCAGCAAGGCAGCAACCGAAGCTTCGAAGTCGACAGGTACGCTAGTCTCTGTAAGCTCTCTGTTTCTAGTGTTCTTCGTGCCATCGAAGCTCTTTGTTTTCTCTCCATCTCTCTGTTTTTCTCTCCATCTTTACTCCTACCGGCTACAGTAACTGTCGCCATCTCTAATCTCTCAGTTTCTCACTTTAGAGTGTGAAGGTCAGAGATAGGTTGTGTAAAAGGGCTGGAAAGTAGGGTTAGAGAGAGAAAGTGAGATGCGAGAGAATGGGATGAGCTGATGGGGTTGTGTAAAGTAAAAGCCTATAAAAGACTTGTCTAATCTCTCTATTTCTTACTGAAAGTTGCACCAGGTGTCCTTTATTATTGTTTATTATTTTTTGACTTTTTGTACTCCACTCCATGAATCATGAGTACTATTGTACTACACTACTACCTAATGCTATAAAAAAGTGGATCTTTTTTTTATTAAATGTCAATTTTCAATGAAGTAGTATGAAAGTTTCTCTTTTTCAATTGGAAGTATTGATCAAATTAAATTGTTATGCTCCAATCATTATGTTATATCTCTTTTTCAATTGTTTTGGTATAAATATATTTGTTAACCATGCATTTTAAGATTTATATGGTCATTTACATAGAGAAAAATATGTAAGTAGCGAACGTGTCGGATAGCGTGTCGTATCCTTATTTTTCAGAAAATCACATGTCGGCATATCCGTGTTGTGTCGTGTCGTATCCGTATCGCGTATCCGTGTATGTGCTTCATTGACGGCGACACATCAATTACTTGCTTGGGAAGGCTTTTTGAATGGAAGGTCAAACATAGAGTTTTCCAAGCTATCCCCCATGCTATCTTCTAGATATTATGAACAAAGAGAAAAAGTCGGGTTTTGATGGGGCTGAAACTTCACTAGAGCGGTTAAACGACAAGAGCCCCTAGACTTTATTCATTTGGGAGGAGGAGGGTTTTGTCCACTAAGTGGTGCCTAGCACGGCGACACATCAATTACTTGCTTGGGAAGGCTTTTTGAATGGAAGGTCAAACATAGAGTGTTCCAAGCTATTCCCCATGCTATCTTCTAGATGTTATGGACAAAGAGAAAAAGTTGGGTTTTGATGGAGCTGAAACTTCACCAAAGCGGTTAAAGTAAAACGACAAGAGCCTCAAGACTTTATTCATTTGGGAGGAGGAGGGTTTTGTTCATCTGCATGTGCCCTATTTTGGGGTTGTAATTAGTCTTTTGTTGGATGCTGTTTCAACATCCTCTCTTGTGCATATCCCATTTAGTTATGAATCTATTATCTTTTCTCCATCCGGAAAAAAAAAAGGCTGCTGTTGAGCAATTTTCTAAATTTAGACTACCACAAAACTAAAGCAAAAATTCTCACTAAATTTTTCCAATACTTCTTTTGCAATAGCATGTGGTCAATGTCTCCCTAATTTAGGATTTTGGGGAAATAACCTCTTTGTACCCTCACTTTTAGGCGATAGGGGCTTATGGCATAAGGCTGGACATGTCTGAACCCCACTGCACCCCATCAAAGCAACAACCCATCCTCAGCATGACATTATCAGTTTGGTTTGGTATGGTTTGGATCTAAATAACAATGTAACCAAGAAGAAAATGGATTACCATAAAGTAAAACCTACCAAGGATACCAGAGGGCCTTCCTCTTCATCTGTTGTGACATGAGCCATCAATGCCAAGTTTTTTACCAATCCACATGATTCACCTTCTGGTGTATCACAAGGGCAGAGCATTCCCCACTGTAAAACATGGAAACATTGTCATCCAACACTAACAAAAATTAAGCAAAATCTCGAAATTCAAAAGTGAAAGCTTAAGGTAAACTTCCACAATCTTCAGTAATTCCAGAGGATCCAATACCTGGCTAGGCTGCAAAGCTCTAGGTCCACTAACTTTCCGGGATTTCTCAAACTGTGGTTGAATTTTCGTCAGAAAGCCCATTGCTTGAATGAAAGACAGTCTGCCAAGCGCCTGGCAGATATCCTTCTGATGTAAATCTTAAAATCTGAGTTCGGTATGACAGAAAAATGTAGAAACAAGACAGAAAATACGAACCTGTGTCACGCCCTTTCTGTCCACCCTGAAACGTTTGACAGTCCAGTTGCCAGTCGAAAGAGATTTTTCTAACCCATCGGTGATAAAAGTGGTAACTATGTGCTGGAAAAATTACAAAAAATGCATCCGTGTCAACTTTGAACCGATATGGAATTGGATAAATAACAAAGACCAAATAATGCTTAACATGCCATGCCGAGACATGTAACATTGACAGCAAGAAGTTGCTAGCCCCCCCCCCCCAACTTTTTAAAAATTTGTACAATGAATAGCCAGCAGGAACTCACAAAACGGAGACATCAAAGGGAAAGATAAATCCTCAGAGACTGTTGGAAGCCAGACGCACCAGCCTTAGCCCTGAATTGCAAAGTGTCCATTCCCATCGGATCCTATATTATGAACAATATATTCCAAAGACTCTACACCTTACACAAATTGTGTGCAACTACATAGAAGCATGCATGACAAGTGAAGTCTGTGCATCATACATTCATACATGATATCACCAAGAAGGCCATAAATTACAAAAGATGGCAGCACATGCAAGCAGTAGTTACCTATTCCAATGTACACCCAAAGCATAATCCCATAAGGATGGTGTGAAAAGTCAAAGTTGCAAAATTAAATCCTCCTCGAATACACAAGCAATATCTCAATGCCAACAGCAATGGTACAACTCATTAAATTAGCCAAGGGACACTGGTGTCTAGTGTAAAACAGGTTGTACCACCCATGCTAGCTCTTCCTTTCCACAAAACCAGCAAAATATTATAAGAATAAAGAATAAAAGAAAGGAAGCTTCCTAAACTACATAATTGAACAGGAATGTTTAGACATGCGTTACCTAGAGGAAACAAGAAATAATATGGTTCATATAGTAGGTTTGCAATGGGATCCCAGAGAGGTAAGGGGACCGTTGGTAAGCAATGGCAATTTTCATGATTGAATTTAGTAATTTGTTCTTTCTGTTCAACAATCTGTCTCTCTTCATACCAGCAAGTAGAAAATCTGAAGAACAAGTTCTAAATGGAGCACAGACAGCAGATCACTAGCTCGAATTCAATCATGCAGATTCAACCATTGAACAAGTAGCAATAGCAGTATATGGAAGGAGTAACAGTAACTACAATGAAGTTTTTAGTGGTACATATTGATCTCTAATGATTCAAAGGAGGCACAGCCATTCACCCGAATTGCTAAGTACCAATTTCATGATCAGAAGAAGATGAGCTGGCTGGGCAATTTTTCAGTGATGTGCCTGCTCTTTGCTAGGTCAGAAGTGAGTAAATTACACCTTTGTCTTCACTTTAATAAGCGCAATGCTTGCCCAGAAGGCTGTGGGTTCTGCAGGGTTTACATAGAATATGATCCTGAAGAGTTGTACTGTTTCTGAAATATCATTTCGGCACTAAAATGAAGCATCTCCATGGAGAATATCTTCCAATTGACTGCCTATGGGCCTAGTTGAAAGAGCACTTACAGGGACCTCCCTCATGCAGAGTCCACACACAGTGGTCCAAATTTTTCAAGAAGACTCCTTATGCTCTCATTTTCTAATCCCTTTACGACCACGAATACAACATAATTTCTTATGTCTCAAAGTCATTGAATTTGAAAGTGATGCTTCAATTGTTTGTCTTACATTTTGTGGTTGGATTGTTTCCTTCTTATCAAAAAAGTGAAATGATTCTTTTCAATGTCATATCTTTATTGCTAACAATTGCCCACGAGACATTGCCTCCCTAACACTCCTCCCTGAAATTGCTTTTTGTCGAACATTTATATAAAAAATAAAAAACTGTGAGGGGCCAAGTTCCATTGAAAAATTCACCGACGACCAGGAGTCAAGTTATAACATCGAAAGGATCACTCATATGGTAAACTTAACATCATCTTGCAACCTCCACCAGTCTCATCCTAACTTTTACCCGGCTGCCGCCAAAAACTAAATGAACAAGACTTCATCTTCCATTACTAATGCAAGCACAGAAAATATTGGTGAGGTTGACAAATTACATGCTGACCATAGATGTGCTTACCTGGGAAAAATCGAATCTGCTAGATCTACTTGGTTTTGACAAGAGATTATCCACAGATCTTCTAGCATTTGAAATCATGGTCTTGAATAAGTCCTGCAATGAGCATTTTAGTCCAATGTCAAAACATACTCCAACCGTGGGGCAAACATATGAAGTATCATGCTGGGCTACCTCAAAAAGCAGAGAGAGTAGCTGACCGGACAGCTCAAACCGTTTGTTCCCAACATAGTCCTACCACATACCAGAAAGACTCGTCATACATTCATATTCCATAGTTGAGGTTTGATGTCTGAGAAATCGACATTTGGCCAGATGACTGCCAAGAGAGCCAGATTTGCAAATTTTGTGTACACAGGTTCTAATGGATTATGTCAATTAACTCCCGTTGTTTTTAATGCTAAAAGATACTCACTTTGTCGTCCACGGCATCTTTATTTAGGAAGGCTTCCAACATGCGCCTCAGCATCACAGCAGCATATATACACTTGGGGCGGAGGTTATTCTTGCGCACCTGCCAAAACAAGTAGAAAATCATGCATAACAATTTCCTGTCGTATTTCTGAACAGAAAAGAGCATCTGCAAATTTGAGCACAAGAAGAATACAGATCTGGAAGACAGAAAACACAACTCACCAGAACATGAGCAATAAATACATCACGAAGGACAGTGAAAGCTCTATTTTCCTGCAGAATTTTTCAATTGAACTCTGTGAGGAAGTAGTGCAAAGTGACGGAATAATTTAAATGGTTTGAGCGACAGAAAGCACCTTTTCAGGTAAAGCACTAGGAAATTGTGGTTTTTTAACCTGAAACAAGTAACAGCTTTTTAGCCACAGAGAGAGAGAGAGAGAGAGAGAGAAAGAGAGAGAGAGAGTTATGAAAGACTGCAAAACAGAAGTGTTATACCAACTGCAAGAGGATTCCACTTAACATAAAATATATTGTTCATCTACAAATCATTTCATGAGTTTTAGTAAGCTGATCCACAAGGTAACATTTTAAGTTTCAGTAAGAAGAAAGAAACTATTAATCAGAAAAATAGGTAGGCTAATTAACATACAAGCAAAAGGTGCAGAAGAAGCACATATCAGGAATTCAGCATCCTGACAGATGCAGTCCAGTTATGCTACATCGACAGTGCAGGTTCTGCTATAGCTACAATGCTAACATAAGCTCGCTTTTGCAAGGGGTAAACAAGGTCAGACAGGAAAGAAAGTGGTACCAAGGGCAGTGGCAGCAGCTACCAGCAAGCGTGTCAAGAAAGGCCAATCTGAGGAGAAACGGGGTCCTGTAAACACTCAACAACAGCTCACTCCAAAATTCATAAATTTTGTACAAATTGCGGACCACATTCAGCAGGTACGGCAGTTCGACATCTGCTATGAATGGTTTGGAGAACCAAGAGCATCCATTTGGACATATAGTATTTGTTCTGTTGATTGCAGAAATGTCTGGTCCTCCTAATTCACGGGCTCACGCTGTTTCTGACAAGGAAAATATGAGAAATCTAGAGGTAACTTCCTACCCCTCCCCCCACCCCCACCCCCACCCCCAAATGTAAGAAGGAAGTGTAGAATAAGGAGGAGATCAGGAGAGTAGAGTAAGGAATGACCCATCTATGACTGGGAAAACAAACTTTCGGAGACTTTTTTCTGCAAATCGAAACCCAAAAGGGGAATGCAGTTGGAGTATATTGAACTAAAAGTGTGGGTCATGTTATTATTGCTGTAATTGAGGTTGATGAAATTGATTATTGGAAATTGACCTTGGTTGGTTATGTAGAGAGTTTTAGTCCTGTTCTGCTCCACTCCAAGCCTTTATAGATGAATTCTGGAAACACATTGCAAAGCCCAACATGCACATGCATCAGTCTAGTTGGATTATGTTCAAATTTGATCCTGCTATCATCTCATACAGTGTCAAATTCTTCACTGCTTGGGTATTGCGGCAAGGAATTGGTCTGTGACACATGAAGTTCAATGGCTCTGCTAGCATGCTCAAGTGAAAAGCATCAGACCTAGAGCATTGAGATGATCTTTTTGTGCAACAATCTAGAAACCTAAGGAAGTTCCAACAGCACACCACCCCTACGGGCTACAGTTACTGTTTTTGTTAGAATAAAATACATTGCTTCCATGCAAAATGTTTGGAGATCATGGGCTTAACAAATTAGCTTGAGCAATTAGCACTTGGTAATTTATCTATGATCCTACTTTGATATGCCCAGGCTATTGTCCTGCAATTGTAAACTCTGTTTGTTTGGAGTAATGAAGCCCTTGCTCCCCCCCCCCCCCCCCCCGGGGCAACCAAAAAAGAGGTCAAAATGATTATTGCTTTGAAGGATGAAAGGAACAAATTATCACTTAAGCAGGGACCACAGTAGAAGTTGTTGTCAATGATCTGGAGCTGGGGGGACAAAGTTGATTAAAATCCTTAGAACCACCACAAAAAATACAATAAAAGAGCCAGAGAAATGGTTAGCCAATTCGAATAAATATTGAGCCACCAATGACGAAGTAAAAAGACGGATTTAAGGTTTCACCATTCTCGTTAATGTCTAAAATTTTCTTCTTTCCAATGAGTCTATTTAATGAAAACTACAGTTTGTCCCCTTCAAATGAACAAACGCCGGAATAGACTCAAAAGGAGGAAGATGTTAGATTGCCACTTCAGGACACAGTCAAGAGTGTGTTACTGCTCTTTACCCAAAGGATATAGCACAAAAGCTTCCCCCCGGTATGCTACGTACACAACTAAAGAACAAAGTCCCATAGAGTTACTAAAAATGCATGACATATGCAGCAAGAAAGGCTGACTCATGATGGCCTACTTGGAAGGAGAGAAATCGAGAATTTTTTAGGACAGAGCTTAGTCCTTTCAAGATTTCAAGCTCTACTTTTGAGAATGTTGTATAGTTGGAGTTTCGTGCTTAATAATGATAGAAATTTGAATTTTTTGGATTTTGTACATCTCAAAATGGATGAGAGCTTTGAGGGGGTAGAGTTTTTGTATTTTCCCCTTTTGTACATGGCTGACATCCCTTTGATGTCTCATCAATACAACTCTTCTATTCAAAAAGAAAAAAGAAAGACTGACTCGTGGTTATCTTCAGATTGTTAATGCTCATAAATGACTCATCAAACACCAATGCCAAGAACAATAACACTCATAATATACAACCATTCACAAGGAAAAACCTAGACGACAAAAGGGAGGGTCTCAATTGTTTGAAGTCTCTATGACTATAAAAGATCTTAAGCATGCATTTCCTAATTAAAAACAGTAAGAACAAAAGCATTTAAATCCAATAAATACGATTTTCTTCAAGCATGATTTGTCAACATTCAGAGTACTATAACATGAAGACACATTACAATGTAATTGTGCTCCAGCAACACTACCCACCTTTTTCTCCAAATACTCAAGAGCCTGTCGCTGAGTGTTCACACCACAACTTACACATTCCTACAGTTGGAAGGGAAAAAAAAATGAGTAAAACAATGGATGATCAAGCAAGCCCAGGAAAAGTGACAAAGTTGGAAGTACGCATAGAAGTTAAGGCTCAACTTGGCATGAAACAATAAGACATTGAGTAGGAAATAACTTATGTTTGAAAACATAGCTATCAACTCATAAACATCCAGAAACTTAAAGCAACATGCCTACAAAGGTCAATGTCTGCCTCTTCTCCTTTTCTCTTCATCAAGAGAAAATTACTAAAAGGCAAAGACCTCAATATAAGCATGCTAGCTTGATGACATGTCATTTTTTTGTCCTTTGTTCCCTTCAGTACATTATGAAAACACTTTTGTGCCCCAATATATATCTTTACTTACCAGGAAATCAGGAATGTGTTGACCGGAGGGTAAAGAAATACTAATAAATGAATTTTGTTATTATAGACTTAAAATTTGCTTGTACATTGAGAATTGTTATTGCAAAAGGAATAATATCTTTCATATAATAAAGTACCTCAATAGAAGGCAACAGTAAAGAACTATAACGTGGATCCCTTCCAACCATTTGTACAACTTCTTGGTCAGTTTCCATTCCCATTGCCTTCATCACCACCATCATAGGAACCTAACCGCGAAAAGCATAATATTAATACTGTCAAAAACACTAATCAAATAAGGCATGAAAGCTTCATCCCTTCAAGATTTCAAGCTCTATTTTTTGAGAGTGTTGTATAGTCGGAGACTTGGCGCCAAGTGTTTGATGGTCGTACAAAGGTGTCTCTTTTAGATTTTGCAGTAAAAATTATGCATGATAACTAGAACGCATGATGATTTTGTGGTTGCCCTTTTGTACATGGGTATCACCCGTGGTGTCTCATTTATATATCTTTTTTATCAATCATCAAAAAAGATAGGGAGGATGATTAAATGTATAGGAAGTACCTTTCCCTGAAATTGATTGAGCTGTAGGTATATCTTCTCTTTTTCCATTACAATAACACTTTTACTCTTCAGTGTTGCAGTGCTACTTGTAACAGATGCAATCAAACTGAGACACAGGCATTACAAATGAGAAAGGTACTCAAAGTGGCCATCTCCCACGATAAAAATAATATCAGAACAATAAACCAGTCAAAAGCTGTATTCTAATTCTAAATCTACAAGAAAAGGGCACACTGACAAATTCTCATACATAGTTGTTCTCATCTTTGTGGAGAACAGATCCAGGAAAACCAGATTAGAGATAGCGACATTGGTTCTCTCAATGACTACAAGATGATTGTAAAAGAATCACAGTTACATCAGTGGAAGGTCATTCTATATATGCATTTTGCTTTCTTTAGGAGTCAGAATCTAGGACCATCTAACAACTTGGACCAAAATCATCAAATGTCCCAGTGAACATGATCAGCAGCACTAGGGGGTTGAGGCATGCATGCTGAAGGCCAATAAAGCTTTAATCCTTATGAAAGAAAGAGACAATACAGAAAGAGGTCAAACCAGTTTAGCATGCTAACTCGGTAGGAACAATCAAAACAGAAGGACACAGGAACAGGACAGGATCGAGCATTCTGCCATCAATCCCATCAGAAAGTCATAAGGAAGAAAAGGTTATGGCATATGGGGAATTAGTTGCAAGGCCAGCCTCCCTTGTTTAAAAATTAAAAATTAAAAAAGTTAAACTCTGACAGTCCATCCAACTGCAGAAGGCCATTTGACTTTAGCATCGAATGGGAGTTTTCTTTTTAGGGGCCCCAAAACTTTGAATTGGCCCCTATGGAATTCAGACAAAGTGAAGCAAGAACTCCCAATATAAAAATTTCATTTTAAAAAAAAAGGTGGTCTCTGAACCAAGCAATACGTACTGACATTAAGGTTCTTGTGTGTATCCTAAAACCAAATTAACAGAAGGACAGCTAAATAAATAAATAAATAAATGAGCGCCAAAGACAAAGAGAAGGAAGAGAACACTAACTTCCCCTTTTTATCAACATCGACTATTATTCTGTTATTTGAAAGTTGTTCGTGCATCAGAATCACCTGGGTGATATAAACAGGGACACAATTATAAGTGCGTAATCCAAGCATATGCAACTTATTCAATATTCATAACTGAATCACCTAAGCATTTATATACTTATATTGACTAGTACATAGAAAACTTGTTTAAATGGCAACAAGCTAACAAAATAACCAGCCCCAAACTCCCTGAAATCTCAGTAGGACACACATTATAGTAAATGACACAATGAGGTATAAAGACAGATCTTAGATAACCCACGAGTAAATACTTGCCCTTCCGGCAACTTATTCATTTATATGGAGCAATGAAGCCTATTCCTTTTCATGAGATGTTTGAATCAAACAACAGAAAATACTTCAACCACACCCGGGGCAAGGGGGGCTCTTCCCTGGGAAATGAAGCATCGTTTATTTTTTGGGAAATTCTATTTGAAGCCCTATTGCTGCTGCCAAGTGACGTCAACTTTTTCAAATCCAAGTGTTGTCCTTCAACTCTTGGCCATATGCAAGCCATGGCCTGTTTCATTACATGCAGCCATCAAGAGACAAGGTATCACATCTTTGTAACACTGATAATGAAAAAGGCCCCACCAAATCAAAACCCAAATCCATAACCCAAAGCCCTGCTTAGGCGAGGTGCGGGGGTTCTGGTGTAGCAGCCTCCACATAAGCTATTTCAATTGGGCCAGAGAAAAACTCCCCACCCCCACCATCAAACACTTTTTCAGGGGTTTTCTTTAGTAATTTTCTTCTTTTCATCTTAAGCAACTAATCTATATTCTCTTATGTTCAAATCACTATACTTTAAACATCTTTACATTAAAAAAATTAGTCTTTAAGCACACTAGTTTTGGCCAATTTCATCATTTTTTAAGTTTTTCACAAGGTGCCTTGGCCAATTTCATCAATTTTTACAGTTTTCATTGTGTGGCACCTTAGTTTTCAAAAGCATGAGATGTATCAAGAAGCAAAGGACCCGGAGCGCAAAATGTGAGCGTGGGTGCATGCATTACAAATGCAGGTGGACTTGTCCACAAAAATGCTTAAAATGTTTTTAGAGGACATATGTTGGCCATATGAATTTCACAGTTGTATCACTAAGGTGATTAGAGCTCAATATACCTGTTATAAGGATGTAAAATAGATTAGTCTATGGTAAAACACTATCATAAATTACTTAAATACAAACTCAAATTGCTATTAAGTACACATTAAATGTTACAAACAATAACAACATTTTCCTCACATGACTTTTTAAATTAGAAAAAGAACAAGACAAATATGCAATACTTTTAACTAATCACTCAATAACCAAATGTCCCAACACAACACCACCCCCCCCCCCCAAAAAAGGAAAAAAAGGACAGAAGATCTTCATGAGGGAGAGAGTAATGGGCTCAGAAAAAGAACCACAACCACGACATTCCCGAAGAAAAAGAACTGCAACACCTACATTCTCGAAGACCAGAAATTGGTCAAGGAAGAAGAGGTCGACCGGAACATTTACCAGATCCTGTCACCAATAAGTGGGGAAGATCAGCGGCCTGAAGAACGGGAAAAAGGATAGAGCCAACTCTAGATTGGGATGCCACACAAGCTTCCAATTAGAGCAAATTAAGGGTTTTAAAGATTAGGCCTTCGAGAAAGTAGGCTGAACTCAAAGCAATTGCATGCAATAAAATGAGGGCCCCTACAGGAGTTTGGATTATGACTGTAGCAAAGTGCCGATTTGAAGAAATATGTGTCCTTTCATGGTGGCTGCTCCCATCTCTCTCTCTCCCCCCCCCCCCCAAGATCTTTTTTTTTTTTTTTTCATGAAGGGCAAAAGCACCTTGCCTTCTTGTCCCTAGCTGAGGGGCACAAGAAGGGGCCGCCTTGGCTAGCCTTGCGGAATCGTACTGCATGGATGGGCTCAAGGAACCGGCATGCAGACCTCTCGTTGTAGCGCGCTTTTTTAACACAGGGTGGCACCATAAGGATATATCTAAAACTTTAAACTGGAAGTGTAGAGTACAGTATGGATTTCAAAGTTCTCCTCTGCGAAATAAAATGGAGAAGAACATAGGTACCAAATGGAACTCCCATTTAATTTTTGATAGATGAAGACACATTAGGAAAGAAAGAACAAAGGGGCTTTACACATGTACAAAACAAGCGCAAAGAACAGAAACTATAATGCGAACAACCTATCACGTAAGTTTTAACCACAAATCCAAGAACAGCAATTGCTGCTCTTAGGCTCAACTATTTAATGTTTAAAAAATTAACCTGCACTCAAAGCATGGCAGAATTTCTCACTCAAAGATTTGTCCTATCTTTTTTATTCCATGAGCACCACAGAATCCCTGCCCCCCAAAAAAGGGAAAAAAATAACATTCGTCATCCTTTCCCAAGAACTAGCAAATGTCTGACATTTCAAGTCAGTACACCCAAAGATAACAACAAACACTAAAAATAAGAAACCCGTAGAAAAAGAACCAGCTTAAACTTCCTCCTCTAAGCAAACCCCACATAAAAAGAACAAAGCAAAACCAAATATAGCTCTATTTTCTATTCATCCTAAAAGAGGAGACAACTTGTAATAAAATGGGATTTAATTTTGGAACTTTCCCAAACGAAGATTTTTCAGAACATTGCTGTTTGGTTAATAATGCTTCAGAGTTCAGAGCAAAAAGAGAATATTGGTTTCTAACAGATATTTTGTATGAAGGAATGGATGAAATGCTTTTAGCCAACACAGAATACAACAACTTCATATTTGAAAGGATAGTCCATAAAATAGGCATGTATAGTTTAACTCATAGCTCACATATACAACCCCTACTTTCCACTTATCAACCCACACCATGACCATCATTTAAAAGTCAGAAAGACCTAAAGCGTCTACAAATTGATATATTATATTTCAAAGAAAGAAAGCCATTCCCTAGAACTTCCAGTGAGAAGTTTGACGCCAGTTCTTGTCATTAGGATTCATAATTCATAGCTTTTACTATCAACTACCCCCAGACCAAGAATTCATCATTTAATACAAAAGCTAAAGCATAGAGATTGTACATAATGCCACAGAACTCTGTTGATACTTGATAGCAATTAAAAGGTTGGGGGCTCATTCACAAAACAACCCAAGAACTACAAAATAAAGAAAAGCATGGACACCTTCTCAGTCCCTTTCACAACAAAATAGCCTCCAGGATCAAGTGGGCATTCACCTGAAGAGAACAGAAATGAGTAATGTTAGAATTGTTGGGAAGAATTCTGTAGAGACAGGGGATGAGGTATGAAACAACAACTGAGCAACATGCACCAATCAGGTTTCAGAAACAAACCAAGTTTTGCTAGCTCAGTCTCATCCTTCCCATATAGAATACAGCAACGACTTCTCAGCATTACGGGCATTCTTCCTATAATTACATCTTTCTGCCAACAAGCAGTAAGAATATTCAGCAACATAAAGATACTTATTATTCAGGTGCATTTTTCACATGCATACCTTCTCCCGTATTTCCTTTTCACCACGACTTCCAGTGATGTACTCAATATGGGCTTCTATAGGTGCTGCATACCTGATACAGTGATCACAAAAGATGGAAGCAATATTTAGACATTCACTTTCATAACGTTTCTTGCATCCTTTACTCTCTGAGCATTAGCATTCGGGTACACAAGATTTCAGACAACCATTGTCAATTCATCTTCCAGTATAACACGATGTGGCCAACATTACAGGCATTACAGGAATAGATGAACAGTCAAACACCGTGACAGTGAGATCTTTCATCCAATGAAAAAGCAGATCAGCATCAAGTATTTATCAGTGTGTACACCGAAGTTCGACTTCAGGCAACATGCAAGTGGGCATCTAGTCATCTGTCCTTCGAATAAACAAGCAAGAAGTGGATGGCTACATTCCATGAAACAATATCGTTTTCATCTGCAATTCTCACATAGTCGTGGAGACCATTATTAACAAAAATTTAGCAAAGTTCTTGCTAGTGTTCCCAAAAAGAAGAGAATTTCAGTGAAATCAGGATAACGTAAAACAAATGCATAAATAAAATATGACTAAAAAAAGCGATCACAAAGAGTGACTAGCAAAGCAGTCACATTTCAGCTTAAAGGCTAATGGTCACATCCATCTTTTGGTGAAAGCAGGTAGACACAGTGGTGGATCTGGACGTTTAGAATAGAGGTGTCCATCTATTAACGTCATCACTAGTGTATAATATTAATACAAAAAAAGACATTATGTGATACGTACTATGGCAGTCTATTTTGTACAAGCACTCTATCTCTTTTTTTTAAAACAAATATTCCATCTCGTATTTCTACACTAGTGGAAGTTGACAAGTAATAATAATGTACCCCAGTTTTTTATTCCAAGGAAAAAACCATGATACCTCTACTACTACGCTTGTTCTTTGCGGTTTTCATATTTTGAATTTGATACGTATATTGTGCTGAAATCGCAGAATGTTACAGTTACCTACCATTTACTAAAATCGTTTGTTACAGAAGACAAATCATCAACACAAAGCAATAAAACCAAAAAAAAAAAAAAAATGAAACATGAAGCGAACATGTCAAACATAAAATACAACTACAAAAAGTAATCTGTAGCATCAAGCTCAAATCAATCATTTGTGCCAAGTTAAGAAAGGTCTACGCCAAGAACATATTGTAACTAAAATGTTGAAAAAATAAATAATAAAATCAAAGAAAATTAAAGAAATTAGAATTAAATTAAATTAAAAGTCTAAACTCTAGATAAGATAGGAGGGAAAGAGAAAATTTTGGGCTTTGGTACATTTAATTTTATTTCACTTTTCTATCAAGTTTCAACTTTAGAACTATACTTTTAATATTTAAATAAATTAAAAATATCAATATGTGGGTTAGATATATTTAAACCGTGTTTGTAACTTTTTGGGCCTAATTTAGGGGTATCAGCATATATTAATTTAACCTCATTAAAAATACCTTATTAGAATTTTTTTTGAGAGAGGGGTGTCCACGGACACCCCTCCCATACAAAGAGCTCCGCCCCTGGGTAGACACATCCACAATGCATCTATAGAAGTGAAAAACAAACAAGGAGTTCTACTGAGGGATTATAAGCCTCTTTAGCTAAATCTCCATTTCTGTTAAAGCTGGCGAGTAGGTACTCCAGGTTGCACATTTAATAAACACGTATGCCTTGAAATCTATTTTTCATATTCAAAAGTCCAACTGTGTCAACTTCAAGTCAAATCAGGTTACGCTCATGTTTATCCCAATAATTTCAGGTCACGTTCAGGTTTGGGTCGTACTATTATTATATTGGGTCGGGCATTCCCATGTCTAATCTTTATAACATAGTCAACCACATAATAAAACAAAACAATACATAAAAAGAGGAAAACATTGTCTTCTGCAAAACTTGTAAAGCCAGCTATAAAATTATCAGGAATTTTTAGGAGAGAATAGGCACAAGAGAAGCGTTCTGGAAGGAAGGAGAAATCTTTACAGATCAAGTTTTCTGTTCTTCCTCATGTGCAAGGTCAAATGGCAAAGGCAGTAATCTCCATCACCTTTCAAGTTCCCATTCATAGTGGATCATTCTGTTTACCTCAATGGAGCTAAGTTTCCACAAAGACTGGCTAATCCCACCTCCCTCAATTACCGCACCTCCTTCGTACCCAATACCAAATAACATCAAACCATACCCAGAGTCTCTCAGGGAAGAGATATGGTGGGAAGTAATGTATATAGAAGTGCATAAAATATTTTCCAATTGGATCCTAGATTGATATAGAGGACATTTAATGAGATATGTTGCTTTAGTCCTCTATAATCATTAAGCCCCATCGCTGCAAGCCAAAACATCAAAAGTTTCATCTACTGGCATTTCCACCTTTCCATATAGGATGTTCCCCTACTACAGGTATTTGGGAAAAAGAGGTTCTTTCGTTTATATCCCCCATCCTCACCTCTAAGCCCTCACCCCAGATGGTACATCCAAGACTGCACATGGAAAAAGTTGCATTTTGTGTTAGAAAACATTGTAATTTGAAGGAGACCTTTAAATCCTTTCCGGTATATTTTGAAACAGGTACCCAGAAACCTACATTGGCATGGACTGCAGAATATACATTGAAGGAGAGAAAATGCTTCTGTTTTTAAAGCCACTCCACCCATATGTGTCATGGAGAAACCCAACCACCCCCCCGGGGAGCATGGCATAGGGATACCAGTATAAAATTATAAATCCTTGCCAAACAGCAATTGTTAACCAAGATATTGCCCACACTGCATAGGGCGTTATAGATGCTTCATTTTCTTTCTAATTCCTAAATGTAAAAACCTAAAGGCTTACTAGAATGGACCCCTCCCCCGCCCCCCCAAAAAAAAAGCAAAAAAATCCAAAATTTAGGGAAGAATGGGATAAAGGCTTTCTTCCTCAAAATCAGATTTACAACACACGACGAATAAGGATAACATTCATGATAGAAGCATCAACAAGAGAAACATTAGTGACTAACAATCAACATGATTGAATAACAAGTTGCTAGGGGTACAAACGTCATGTCTGATAGCCTGCAGGAATGAGGGGTGATCTTCTCAGCAACACCATCCAACACAATGGATGGTTCACCTATTCTCACATCTTTAAACCTGTGAAAATAGAAACCCCAAGCCTATGAGAAATGGACGCACTATAAAACTAAACATCAATAATGCAGATGAGGGGGTGGAAAGTTTAAAGAGATACCTGAGATAGATTTCAGGGTCAATGAGGGACCGAATTTCGCTGTTAACTCGCACAATCTTCTTCATCCCAACATTCACAAAGTAGTTGTAAGAATCCAGGTGTTCCTTCACTAGCCCTCTGACCTGTAAAGGGGTCAAATGCCATCAATTCATACATGAACCAAGCATCCAAACTGACCAAGCTTTAAATTCCACTTTCTTTCCCTTTTCAGAGGGTTCAAGTTTCAAGTTCTTTAAAATTTTTGCTACAAAATAAACTAGCCCACGAAATTCAAATACCATTTCAACAACCCACTAAAATATTGAGCTAATCAACATCGTTAAATGCATTACCATCCCCAATTGACCTTGACAGCTTACCTTTAAGAACTCAGGAATTAGTTTAAACTTGTCCACAGCTGATTTTATAGGTGCCGAGAGGAACTGCTTGTCCAACCTGAATTATCAAACACAACAAATCCAATAAATTGACAAGAAGATAGACATTAAAATCAAAACTCTACTCAAAATCAAAGAATAAAAGACAACTAGGTCACACAAAATCATTGAAAACTAGCAGATGGAAACCGCGCTAAAACTCGAACCACCAGAAAGATATATGCAAGAGAGAGAGAGAGAGAGTACTCATGGGTTTGGTCCGTTGTTGGGAGATGATCTCGCTCAAGCCCCATGGCGGAATCAACCTCGGAAGCACAAAGTATTCAATGTCGATCGACGGCAGCTTGTGGAATGCGTACGTGAGGGGGGTTTTGCTCAAACCTCTGGTGAATGCTCCCTTCCTCTTTCCTTTTTCCCTCCCACGAACGAAAATATAAAACTCCCGTTTGCGAAAATGGACGTGGGCATGTATTTAGAATTTATTATAGCTAATAGTGGTTACATTATCGCTGGAAGTAGGGTTTATCGACTTTATTCCAACGGACTAGTATCTCAAGGGCTATCGCTTTTTGTCTCAACCCAAAACAAAATTTGCATCAAAGGATTGATTAATCCAATTTATTTTCTAAAAGCGTTCAACTAAGGGATTATGAAAATTTTTTGACTCTTAGTTTGATTTTGTTTTGTCGGTTCAAATATTCATTTCACATATTAACTCGAATTAAAGTTTGTTTGTTGTTATAAATTTTTTTAAACTTAAAAAATATCGACATAGCATTTCTTATATCATACAGGAAAATCTTACATACACAAAGTTCTTAGGTGCTAGGCTGCTAGCCTCATTGTATATTATGATTATGATGGTTGTAATTAGTTGTGCTTCCTTCACCTAGTAGTTGTCATAAGTTACTGAAAACAATCGGTGTCAAGTACAATTGTCCTTATTAACATAAACTAGTCTTGACTTGTGCTTTGTATGGTGCATGTTCAAATAGACATTTTATAGATATATAGTATGGAAATAATAAATGAATAACCCTTGCAGACATAATTAGTATTATAATTTAGAAAATATGATAGAGTAACTCAATGAAAAATAAGTATGCAGCAATTCGTGCATAACTATTGCGATTAACAATTAACAACCATATGATGGTAAAAAAAACCTATATAAGTATGATTGAGATAGTAGATAT
>JAKOGI010002513.1:87500-95000 GCA_029747015.1 Carnegiea gigantea
ATTTCAGAAAAATCAAAACAGAAAATCACTGCAGATAACTAAAACAGAAAATTCAATTTAAAATTAGAAATAAAATAAACTGCACCAATATAAATATGAAATTAATCAACAAAATTACCCTCATTTAAGGACATAATTTTCTGGACTCAATAACACCTAATAAATGTGAAACAAACATTAAAAACGAAATTTTCAGATTTATTGAAATTAAAACCTGCACATATCAAATTCACGAAATAATTCTAAAACATTATGAAATAATTCCCAAAAATTATGAAATTCAATAGAGGCAGATTAGGGCACTATATAAACCCTAGAATTGATTAAACATTGAAAAAAAGTGAAAGAAATAATTTTTAGTCTAATTTTTAACAAACCGGTAATTAAACGATAAAACAGAATATAAATCAAATCTAAAATTATAACCACTCTAAAAATCAAAATCTAACTAATCTAAAATTACCAAGACACTCCTCAAAGACCATTATTTTGGGGGGGTGGTAAATTGAATTTATATTAAAGCTAATAATTGAAGAATAAAAATTGACAAACTAAACAAATTAATTAAAAGCAACAAATAATTATCAAAAGATATCAAATTTATGAAAAATGCTTAGCATAATCTATATCCACCATGCAAATTAGTATTTATCATTAACACACAAGTTGATTTCATCCATGAGTTAAACTGTAGAAGACACCCACCGGTGGAATTTCCCCATTTTTCCTTATATTATAGTTTAATTAGGTCCAGCCCTAGTATAAACCCCGCTAATTTGATGACCCTTACACCAGTGCAAGAATTTAATCAAGTCAGAGCATTACGTACTAGAAAAATATCATCTAACACTTTGTAACCAATTTACCAGCAAATCGATTTAACCAAGATCTATAACGATTACCTAATATAAAAGAGACGGGTTTGAGCCATCCATAATTAATTAGGGTGATACTAATGCTTAAAAGACGATAACTTTTATGTATTAAAGCCTTTAAACTATCATATGAATTCGTATTAAACTAACTAGCATGCATCCTAATTAATATAGTTCGAATATCATGAACGATAAATACTAATCGCTATAGAATCATGAATATAAATAAACTAGACAATAAAGCATAAAATTTATTTCAAAATAATTAATTTAGCATGTTTTCAAATAGATTATACTAAGCAATAGAAAATTACTCACTCATATTAAAAATTAAATCACAATTAACCAAAGGGTTCATGTTTAATAATTAACTAAACAACTAAAATAAATTAAAGCAATAACCACAAAAAAAAAAAAAAAAAACTAGGAAAGGGGACTACTTTATGTCGTGGTGAATACGATGAGCCGTGGCCCCCTTTTTTTTTGTAGGTACAATAGATGATGGAGATGATTATGGAAGATTGATTTTGACGATGATGGCTGAATGAAGCGTGGTATATGGAGAAGGAAGAAGCCGATGGTATGTTGATAGAAGATAATGGTGCATGAGAATGATGAAGGAAAGGGTTGCGTGGGTATGGTGAGGCCGTGGGGTGTTATATGTTATAGGATGATGATGGGGATTATGATTTATAGTGAGGGTGATTAGGGTTAGTGAATAGGGTTTCCTTCTTCCTTTCTTCCTTAGACTTCTTTTCCCTTAAGACTTCTAGCTCTTCTCCAACTCTTGAAACCCTAGCCCAATTAAATAATTATGAAAATAATATTTTCCATAAATTATTAATTTTGGACCATCTTTATAGCTAAGCGTGTAAAATCCGAGCTTCGACGTCCTCTCTTCTCCTCTTTATTTTATTAATGCTAAACCTAAAAAATTTATAAAATAAGGTAAATTAGACAAAATAATATATATAATATAATCGAAATAATTATTAAAACAATGCATAATGTTTGGCTTAACAAATGTCATTACTAGCAAACCTCAAAAGGAATTTCTCCTCGACGTCATCGGATAAATTCCTAATATAGATGCCAAAAGAGAATACATTGAGAAACTTAAAGGTATTATCCTTGAAAAAGAAGATGGGACTCCTAAATTTGACTTAGGAACCTCATCCTCTTCCTCTATCTCTCAAATTTTTGAAAGATATCCCATTACCAATCCTTATCAACAAGTTACCACCAAGCAACTGCAAGCTAAGGTTAATGACCTTAAGTCTCAAATTCGCTTTCTCAAAACAGAAGTTGTAAGCCTTAAATCTAAGGATCTTGAGATTGAAACAAAAGTTACAATTCATGAATCCTATAAGATCAATTCCCCTATTTTATCTACAGTTGGCATTTTCGGGATTCATGATACTGAAATCCCAGAAACCCAGTTTCTGCAAACTATTTCTAAAGTTACTTTTCAAAAATGGTATTCAATAGTCAAATTAGTGGTAAATGATTTTTCAATTAATACAGTAGCTCTGATAGATAGTGGAGCCAATCAAAACTGTATTAAGGGAGGAATTGTTCCAACCAAATTTTGTGAACGAACAAAAGAACAATTAGTAAGTGCTAATGGTGGACCTTTAAACATTCGTTACAAATTAAACAAAGGATATATTCAGAATGATGATTATTGTTTTAAAAATATTTTCATTATTGTTGACAATATTACAAATGATGTTATTTTAGGAACCCCTTTTCTTACTCAAATTTATCCATTTACTGTCAACGAAACTGGTGTTCATATAAAAATTATGGGTAAAACCATATCTTTTAATTTTCTTTTCGCCGCTCATCAAAAGAAAATTCTCAATCTCCAATGTTCTTCTATATTTAAACAAATCAACAGTCTTCAATTAAAAGAAAAACAAATTTGCCATCTACAAGATGAAATTTTTTACCTTCGAATAGAGGAGCAATTAAAAACCCCTTTTATTTAACTCAAAATTTTAGATTTTGAACAACTCCTAAAGAAAAGAACATGTTCTGACCTTCCTAATGTCTTTTAAAAAAGGAAGAAACACATTATTTCTTTACCTTATGAACCAAATTTTAATAAAAAAGATATTCCTACCAAAGTTAGACCAACACAAATGAATTTTGAACTTTTAGAACATTGCAAAGAGGAAATTCAAAGCCTCCTTGACAAAAAACTCATCAGACCATCAAAGTCTCCCTGGAACTGTGCAGCATTTTATGTTAATAATGCAGTTGAAAAGGAACGCAGAGTTCCCCGGATGGTTATTAATTACAAAACTTTAAACAAAGTTTTACAATGGATTCAGTTATCCTATCCCCAACAAAAGAGATTTATTAAATCGTTTATATAATGCAAAAATTTTTTCAAAATTTGATATGAAATCGGGATTCTGGCAAATTCAAATTACAGAAAAAGATCGGTACAAAGCTGCCTTTACAGTTTCCTTCGGACATTACGAAATGAATGTAATGCCCTTTGGACTCAAAAATGCTCCATCTGAATTTCAAAATATCATGAATGACATTTTAACTCCCTATACTTCTTTCATAATTGTTTACATTGATGATGTATTAGTTTTTTCTAATACGATTGAACAACATTTTAAACATTTGCATACATTCTTGCATGTTATTGCGAATGGGTTAGCAGTATCTGCATCAAAAATGGTTCTATTTCAAACAAAAATTTGATTTCTGGGACATGATATTTACCAAGGCACTATTAAACCAATAATGAGATCTTTAGCATTTGCTGATAAGTTCCCAGATGAAATCAAAGACAAAAAATAGTTGCAAAGATTTCTTAGTTGTTCAAATTATGTCTCTGATTTCTTCCCACATTTGCATCAATTATGTGCTCCATTGTATAGAAGACTTAGGAAAAACCCGGTCTCCTGGACTGAGGAACATACCAAGATCGTCAAACAAGTTAAAGATAGAGTTAAGTCTTTACCATGTCTCAACATCTCCAATCCAACTGCATCTATGATAGTTGAAACGGATGCATCTGATTTAGGATATGGTGGCATATTAAAACAACAGTCAAATCCACAAGCACCTGAACAATTAGTTAAGTTTCATTCTAATCTTTGGCGCGGTCCTCAACAAAATTATTCTACTGTCAAAAAGGAAATTTTATCTGTAGTGCTTTATGTTTCCAAATTTCAAGATGATTTGTTTTACAAAAAGTTTTTACTTCATATTGATTGTAAATCAGCAAAAGAAATTCTTCAAAAAGATGTCAAGAATTTAGTATCAAAATAAATTTTTGCTCGCTGGCAAGCAATTTTATCTGCTTTTGATTTTGATATTAAATTTATCAAAGGGCAAAATAATTCTCTTCCTGATTTCTTTACTAGAGAATTCTTGCAAGGAAAGAGTGACAAAATATCATTTCTGCAGGAAACAAAATGAGCTCCAACAAGGACAAAGGCAAAGACAAAGGAAAAAGAATCAGAAGAGCTGAAGATTATCAGCTCCAAGTGCCTACCCATAATCCATTCCTTCCTCTTACAAATTTTCCTCCATTACTTTACAAAGCCATCGTTTCCAGTCCATTCACAAAACTAACCCAGGATAATGCTTATTATATTAAACATACTGAACATTTATTCCTGACAAACTACAAAACCAGTCCTTCTCCTGATATCATCAAACCTCTCATACAAAGAACCTTTGGCAAAAAACATTTTGCCACAGACGATCCTAAAAAATCACAACAATTTTACGAGCTTATCCTTGTAGATACTCGATCCATTGACATAACCCATACATTTGATAAAATGAACCCTGACCATATTCTTTTTTCCAAATACATTATTAGAAATGTTTTAAGTACTCAACAATGGAAAAATCCATTTGAGGAAAAAAGCTTTTCTATACCATTTACCCCTCAGACATTTGATTACAATGATTATAGGATGGCATGGTATCGTGCGTTCCTTTACCATCCTGAGACCCATTCCTGGTTCTTCAATTTCCACGACAATTGCCCAAACACATTTCTAATTTGGTTCTATTACTGGTGGACATGGTTTGGATGCAGCACAACAATTCTTCCCACTGAGGCCAAAGAAGGTTGGAATTACTGGGAAAAGAATATCTTTTCCCTCGAGCCTTATACAAAAGAAGTTTAATTCTTTTGAACCTTCAACATTGCCTGGATTTTTAGTTGAAAATATCGGTTACAAAATCATTTACTCAATTTATTTCCCCTCTCTATGGTCCGCATTTACAAATCAAGTGGTGGAATGAATATAAAACAAAGTATGTGGTAAAGAGAACGTGGAATATTTCTACAAGACAAAAACGAAGAAGTTTACTCTCCACAATGTCCACACATTTGTGAAGAAGAAAGAAGTTGATACTGGACCTTCTACCCTAGTCAAAGAGAAAAAGTCCAACAACTTCAACCAAGGCAAGAGTTAAAGGATTATCTCAAAAGGAACGAGAAATCCTTGAACTTCTCAAAGATGATCCCAATATGTGATAAATTTTCCTTCAGAAAATTTTGGTTTGGAGGATGAGGCTGCAGAACTGGCTGTTTCATTGTCTGAGTCATATGTTTTGTCCAAAATTTTCTCAGTCCAGGAGACCTGGTTTTTCGCAATAACATGCAAGAATGTATGCAAATGTTTACAATGTTGTTCAATCGTATTAGAAAAAACTAATACATCATCAATGTAAACATTTATGAAAGAAGTATATGGAGTAAAAATGTCATTCATGATATTTTGAAATTCAGAGGGAGCATTTTTGAGTCCAAAGGGCATTACATTTCATTGGTAATGTCCGAAGAGAACTGTAAAGGTAGTTTTGTACCGATCTTTTTCTGTAATTTGAATTTGCTAGAATCCCGATTTCATATCAAATTTTGAAAAGATTTTTGCATTATATAAACAATTTAATAAATCTCTTTCGTTGGGTATAGGATACCGAATCCATTGTAAAACTTTATTTAAAGGTTTGTAATTAATAACCAGCCGAGGAACTCCGCGTTCCTTTTCAGTTGCATTATTAACATAAAATGTTGCACAGCTCCAAGGAGACTTTGATGGTCTGATGAGTTTTTTGTCAAGGAGGCTTTGAATTTCCTTTTTACAATGTTCTAAAGTTCAAAATTCATTTGTGTTGGTCTAGCTTTGGTAGGAATATCTTTTTCGTTAAATTTGGTTCATAAGGTAAAGAAATAATATGTTTCTTCCTTTCCCAAAAGGCATTAGAAATGTCAGAACATATTCTTTTCTTTAGGAGTTGTTCAAAATCTGAAATTTTGAGTTGAATAGAAGGGGTTTTTAATTGCTCCTCTATTCGAAGGTAAAAAAATTTCTTCTTGTAGATGACAAATTTGTTTTTCTTTTGCTTGAAGACTGTTGATTTGTTTAAATATAGAAGAAGATTGGAGATTGAGAATTTCCTTTTGATGAGCGGCGGAAAGAAAATTAAAAGATATGGTTTTACCCATAATTTTTGTATGAACACCAGTTTCGTTGACAGTAAATGGATAAATTTGAGTAAGAAAAGGAGTCCTTAAAATAACATCATTTGTAATATTGTCAACAATAAGGAAGATATTTTTGAAGCAACAATCATCATTTTGAATATATCCTTTGTTTAATTTGTAGTGAATGTTTAAGGGTCTACCATTAGCACTTACTAATTGTTCTTTTGTTCGTTCATAAAATTTGGTTGGAACAATTCCTCCCTTAATATAGTTTTGGTTGGCTCCACTATCTATCAGAGCTACTGTATTAATTGAAAAATCATTTACCACTAATTTGACTATTGAATACTATTTTTGAAAAGTAACTTTAGAAATAGTTTGCAGAAATTGGGTTTTTGGGATTTCAGTATCATGAATCCCGAAAATGTCAGCTGTAGATAAAACAGGGGAATTGATCTTATAGGATTCAAGAATTGCAAGTTTTGTTTCAATCTGAAGATCCTTGGATTTAAGGCTTACAACCTCTGTTTTGAGAAAGCGAACTTGAGACTTAAGGTTATTAACCTCAGCTTGCAGTTGCTTGGTAGTAACTTGTTGATAAGGATTGGTAATGGGATATCTTTCAAAAATTTGAGAGATAGAGGATGAGGATGAGGTTCCTAAGTTAAATTTAAAAGTCCTGTCTTCTTCTTCAAGGATAATACCTTTAAGTTTCTCAAGGTATTCTCTTTTGGTATCTATATTAAGAATTTATCCGATGAGATCGAGGAGAAATTCCTTTTGAGGTTTGCTAGTGATGACATTCAAAGACAGAAATGGAGAAGATTCATATTCAGAGTCTTCACTTGATTCTGAATAATATTCGTCTTCTTTGTCTGAATCCGAAGCCTCTTTTGTCAGAAGGGCAAGGAGTTTCTTCTGGAGTTCTGGTTCTCCAGAGAATAACTCATTGATTTTTTGTTCGATTTTGCATTGGAAGGTCTGATGACCTATTTTGCCACATTTGTAGCAAACAATGGTCATTTTCTTTTTGTTGGGCTGTTTCTTTTTGGGTGTAGGTTTGGGTTGTTCCCTTTTGATAAACGGTTTAGGCTACCTTGGGGTTCGTTTGAATTTTGGCTGGGCCTTTTTCTTTTGGATTTGTTTGCGGGC
>JAKOGI010002513.1:100000-103913 GCA_029747015.1 Carnegiea gigantea
AGTAAGAAAAGAGTGGAGATCAATTCCACGAGAGGAAACTGCAGCATTGGCCACAACTGTCCTTCCCCTTGCATCCCAACCCAGGAACCCTAAGCTAGAATTTACTTCAGTCATAAAAAGGGCAGCTGTAACCCATACCCCAATTGCTAGTCCAAATAGAAGCCCTCAGTCTTAGAATCAATACCATTTGCTATCTATGGACCGTATGCTAATATAAGAGCAAGGTACAACTCCATTTGAGGTGAATTCCAATGGATAGCATTGTCCGTTGGAACATCAGGGGCCTAAATTGGCCAAATAAGCAAGAAGCTGTCAAAATCTTCTTGTTCAATTATAAGGTGGGATTAGTAGGACTACTTGAAACAAAAGTCAAAGAGCACAATACCAAGAAAGTTACAACAGCAGTCTTCCTAGGGTGGCATTGGCACACTAACTTCTCTTTAAACCCCAAGGGCAGAATATGGATAGCTTGGAGACGAAGTGCATACACAATCAATATACTCAGTTAGATAGAACAAATGATAAATTGTCAAGCAACACAGCTGAGCACAAACAAAGGATTTTATATCACTTTTGTCTATGGAATGAGCCAGGAAATGCAAAGGCAATCCTTATGGACTGATTTGTATGAAATTGCATAACAAATGTCATCTACATGGTGCATCATAGGTGATTTTAACTCTATATTATACAAAGCAGATAGACAAGGGGGGAATGAAGTAGCAGACTATGAGCTGGAGGACATGTCATGTTTTACTGAAATGTGTGAAGTGCAAGAGATTAATTGGTCAGGATCATATTACTCATGGACCAACAAGACCATAAGAAGTAGAATAGACAGAGCTTTTTGCAATACCTATTGGTGGGAGACATTTGACTTCACACACAACAAATACCTAGCAAATGCTTTCTCTAATCATAACCCTTAGCTCCTTCTCTTCCCTACCTCTATAAAGCCAAAGACTAGCTTCTAATACCGTGACATGTGGAGTAAACATGAGGATTTCTGGCCCATCATTAATTCAGGGACTACCATCAATGGAAACTCATCTTCCTTACAGCAGCTAGGGAAATTTTTGGCACAAATGAGAGCTAAATTAAGGCTTCTAAATAAGGACCACTTTGTCGATCTCAGGTCCCAACAAAGCAAGGCAAGAAGTGTGCTGGAGACACTTCAATCAGCCCTGCAGAATGACCCCAGCAATGAACAAAAGCTTCACCAAGAGAAAGAGGCTAGAGAAAGGTACGTTGCAATTCTCTCATCCAGCTTGTCCCTGATACAACAGCAAACTAAAATGGAATGGATCACCCAAGGAGATGTCAACACCAGATTTTTCTTTGCAAAAGCCAAACAAAGGAAGCTCTCTACATACATATACACTATCAAGGATGACCAGGGAAATCAAGTAGAAGGGTTTGAGGAAGGTGGCAACATCATGATGCAATTCTATAAAAAGCTTATGGGAGAACAGCCAGCACTTAGATCAACACTCAGCCAGGAGGTCATTGCCCAAGGTCAGGTTCTGTCTGCAGAACAGCAAGTCCAAATGTGCCAGCCATTCACAGACAAAGAAATTAGAGATGTAATCTTCTCAATTCCCAATACCAAGTCCCTTAGCCCAGATGGATTTAGCAGTGGTTTTTTCAAAACCACGTGGAACAAAATAGGCCCTATGATATACTCAGCAATACAATCCTTCTTCTTGACAAGGTCTTTACCAAGATTTATTAGTGAGACAAAACTCATCATACTGCCCAAGGTTGATAACCCATAATCAGTAACTGAATTTAGATCTATCTCCTGCTGCAATGTATTATACAAATGCATATCTAAACTGCTTTGCCAGAGGATCAAAACAGTCCTGCCACACATAATTCACCAAAGTCAGGGAGCTTTTGTAAGAGGTAGATAACTCCTCTATAGTGTATGGATTTGCCATGCCATTGCAAGGGGCTACCAAAGGAAGTACATTTCCTCAAGATGTGTTATGAAAATGGACCTGTAAAAGGCATTTGATTCCATTAACTGGGACTTTATAAAGGAAATGTTGGAATCCCTTAAATTCCCAGCTGTGTTTACCAAATGAGTCATGATATGTGTCACCTCAGTAGATTTCAAAATCTGCATCAATGACCAAGATCAAGTAGGTTTTAAAGGAGGAACAGGACTCAGACAAGGAGATCTCCTTTCACCTCTTCTGTTTGTTATTTGCATGGAATACCTCTCAAGAATGTTGCATTTGATGGCACAAGCAAGGGATTTTAAATTTCACCCTCAATGTCAGCAACTGAGGCTCACCCACTTGATGTTTGCAGATGATCTCACTCTATTCTGCAAAGTTGACCAGACTTCCCTAATGCATATTATGCAAACAATGCAAAAATTTCATGACTGTGCAGGCCTCAAGGAAAACTTACAAAAATCCCAAATAGTCTTTGGGGGCACATCACATGACCTCCAAATAAAATGCTTGGAAGTCACAGGGCTTTCTAAGGGTTCATTCCCACTAAAATACCTAGGAGTACCCATCATAGCCAGCAAGCTCACAAAAATGGAATGCAGAGGCCTAGTAGAAAAAATCACAGCAAGGGTGAAGATCTGGGCCACCAGAAGCCTATCATTTGTAGGGAGAGCAGTATTAATCAATAATGTTCCATTTGGCATGTTTATATATTGGGCATCAATCTTCATACTTCCAGCTCAGGTGCTAGATAACCTAACAAGAACTTGCAGAATTACCTGTGGGGGGGCTCAGTGGAATTTAGAAGAATTCTTCATGTATCTTGGCAGCAAGTCTGCCTCCCCAAAGCTCAGGGTAGACTAGGGTTGAAAGATTATGCAGCATGGAACAAGGCGTTGATTGCCAAACTAGTATGAGCAGTAGCTCACAAAAAAGACATCTTATGGGTGAGATGGGTACATGGCAGGTACTTGAAGAATCATCAATGGTGGGATTACTCCCCATCTCCTGACAGCATCTGGTACTAGAAAAAAATATGCCAGACCAAGGAGATTTTTAAGGAAAGCTACCCTAATCCCCCTACATGGGAATGGAAAAGGGGGGAACCCTACAGAGTCAACAAAGGCTACTCTTAGCTAATAGGGGACAGAGCAAAAGTGACTTGGGCAAATATCATATGGGCAAGGCCAACTGCTCCAAGGCATGCTTTCATCTTATGGATCTTCCTCCATCATAAATTGCTCACTCTGCAAAAGTTAACCAGATTTGACCCCCAAAGAAACTCCACATGTAACCTCTGCAAACAAGCTCAGGAAAATAAGGATCACATATTCTCTGAATGCACCCATGCTAAAGCAATCTGGCAAGCCATCACTTACTGTTTGATTTCCATCCCTCAAGTACACAATAGCCAGGAATTTGTTGAATCCCTTCTAGCAATGAAAATCCCCAAGACTGAGAAGAATATAATATATGCAATTGTAGCTGCAGCAATTTATCATATTTGGAGCATAGGAACCAAGCCATCTTCAGCAACAGGAAGATAACAGGGGAGCTTACAGTACAGCAGATAAAAGAACAAATCAGGCACAGGATACTACATATGAATCTGAACGCAGGGAAATGCACAAAATACATTACTAAGCTACTACAGTGAATTGTAGGGCTGGGAATACACAGGGGCCAACCTGAGGAATATCTCAATCCCTAACACTATGCTTGTAAATACTTGTGGATGTCAATGAAACATACCCATTCTTTGCACATATATATATATATATATATATATATATATATATATATATATGTATATGTATGTATATATGTGTATATATTTATACACACACACATATATGTGTATATATACATGTATACACACACACACGCACACATAGACATATATATATATATATATATATATATCTGTTTGTGTGTGCGTGTGCATGTGTATG
>JAKOGI010002514.1:0-103890 GCA_029747015.1 Carnegiea gigantea
TATATATATATATGCATACATATATTTTTATATGTACTTACATGTATATATATGTAACAGCCCACGACCACCCGTCATCGAGGTATTGTTTGGTTTGGGGCTACACAGCTCACACCAGGGCACGCTCACCCTGAGTCTAGTGCACCCCTCACGGTTTTATCCTCAAAAGGCGCCTCGATGGGTTGAGGTTTCCCCACGCTTATAAGGCGTGGTTTGTTCTCCTCAACTCCCAATGTGGTACCCTCATCCACCGCCCCTCAGGGGCCCAGCATCCTCGCTGGCATACCGAGTCGGGTCCATGGCTTTGATACCACTGTAACAGCCCACGACCACCCGCCCTCGAGGTATTATCCGCTTTGGCTCTACACAGCTCGCACCAGGGCACGCTCACCCTGAGTCCAGTGCACCCCTCACGGTTTTATCCTCAAAAGGCACCTCAATGGGTTGAGGTTTCCCCACGCTTATAAGGCGTGGTTTGTTCTCCTCAACTCCCGATGTGGGATACCTTCATCCACCCCCTCTCAGGGGCCCAGCGTCCTCGCTGGCACACCGGGTCGGATCCATGGCTTTGATACCACTGTAACAGCCTATGACCACCCTCCATCGGGGTATTGCTCGCTTTAGGGCTACACAGCTCACACCAGGGCATGCTCACCCTGAGTCCAGTGCACCCCTCATGGTTTTGTCCTCAAAAGGCGCCTCGATGGGTTGAGGTTTTCCCACGCTTATAAGGCTTGGTTCGTTCTCCTCAACTCCCGATGTGGGATACCTTCATCCAGGGAAAGCTTTTAGATGCTAACTTGTATCGATGCGTAAATGTAGATTTGTTTGAAACTATGTGGTTTTCTAGACTTGTTGCTCAGACACAGGATTTGAAGTTCGTGTTCCTTTTTTAAAATAAGCTTAATATGGTTTTCCACGCCAACTCATTTGCCCCTCTTCAATGCGATTTGCCTTCGGCACCTAAATAGAGTGAGTAGACGCTTAAAGAGGATTGGCGAGGAGGAGACTGGATACCATAAGCCATTTTCTTTCGATGTAAAGAAGTGGTGTCTGCAAAATGAAAGCTTTTGGAAGCCTACCGCTTAAATCCTAGTTGTGTACATGCGTTCTAGGAAAGACTGAGCTTCGATTTAGAATTTCGAGGACGAAATTCTTTTAAGGGGGGAAGAGTGTAAGGGCCGCACCTTCAGTCTACTACTGCTAACTGTTTTAGTTGCTGAATTTACAAAACTGTGTTTAAACTATTTTTCAACAAGGGTGTTAAGTCAACCGTGTGCGTTTTTAATGACTAATTTCATTAAAAAGAACGACTATATGATTTATGTTATTAATGACGTTACTTATTTATAAATTTATTGAATCAATGCTAACCCGAGTTTTTAAAATCATTTTCGTTTTATTTAGTCGATTCCCGAAGTCTAGATTGAAATTTTAGTTGTGGGACGCTTTAACTCGAGTTTAGTCTAATTGCTAATGAGTTTGGGGCTGGAACTTAGTTGAATTATGTTATTTGATCCCAAAAAAAGGGGAAAAAGAAAATTAGGCAAAAAGGGGGCATTTCGGGCCTCAGGCACCCAAGAGCCCCGAGACCCCTCTCTCTCTACTCGCTCGCTCTCTCTCTCTCTCCCCCCCACCAAGTTTGCTCTCTCTCTCTCTCTCTCTCTCTCTCTCTCTGCGGCCACCGGTGGCCGTCTGGCGTCACCGCCGACCGCCACCTATCGCCGGCGAGAGAAAGGGACGCCTGGTCCTCTCAGCCCACGACAACTACCGCCGAACACCACCACCCATTGCCCTCCACTTCTCAAGGCCAAACAACCTAAAAACACGCGTCCACCACCCGAAAACCGGCCACCCACGTGCCGGAATCCGACAACCCATACCCCAAACGACCTCCTTTATAAATTGGGGGCCGAATTCAAAAACGCCGCCAAATCGGAAGCTAGGGTTCGGGATTCTGAAGCTCACGGGTTAGGATTCGGGTTCAGTTGGTTAGGGGCTTTAATCGCCGTTGTTTGAATTCGATTTAAGCAATTTCAAGTAAGTGTTTCTCCCCTCCTAAGCTATAACTATTTTCGAAAATGTTTGTCAACAGATTGATGTTGCATGTCAGATTAGGGTTGACTAAATTCGTTAGAAATGTCAAGAAGTGAATTATACATGTTTAACTTCGATTCAAGTAGTTAATTTATACCTGAGATTTTAATTCGAAATGAATTATATATGTTTAGTTTCGATTCGAATCAATTTAGTTAGTTTATGCCTGAGATTGTAATTCGAAGTGAATTATATATGTTTAGTTTTGATTCGAATCAAATTAGTTAATTTATGCCTGAGATTCTAATTCGAAATGAATTATATATATTTAGCTTCTAATCGAATCAATTTAGTTAACTCATGCATGAGATTTTAATTCGAAACGAATTATATATGTTTAGCTTCGATTCAAATTAATTTAGTTAATGTATGCCTAAGGTTTTAATTCGAACTGAGTCATGCATGTTTAACACCTATTTTAGTAAATTTAATTAATGCATGCTTGAAGGGTCGACTTGAATAAGTAACTACGACACGACAAATGATTGTCTAAAGTTGTATTATGCTTTAATGACATAAAAAGGGATTGAATGATAACCTCGATTTAATAAACGGATACCATGAGACGCATTATGCTTAAAGGGGGCCTAAATAGGTTCGATTAGTAATTTCGATGTAAATAACGAATGTTTGGATTCGCATAATGTCTAAATGACCTAAATGGGTTTGAATAGCAACAGTGATATGATAAACAGAAGCTTAGAACCGTAAGGCCTAAATGACCAAGCTAGTCTAAATAAGTGAGTCATTTTACGTTTAAATAGAGATTCAATCCTTGTTAAGCTTAAACGTTATAAATAGGTATGCTTAGTAAAACATCTGGATCGTATTATGTCTAAATGACCATTTTAGCCTAAATAGTGAATCGTGTCATGCCTAAATAAAGACTAGACTCATGTTATGCTTAAATGACGAAATAGGCTAAACGTGACTTAGAGTCATGAATGAATGCCCGAATCAATGCTTGTCTATTCAGTTGAATTATACCTATACAATAGCTTTAGACATAGCATTTGGATGATGTACAGAGCATGTTTACGTTCCCTAACTGCCATACCTAAATGCATTCATGTTTCATGCTTAGTTAGTTGACCTAACATGTTAGACGTCCGTTTTAAGTTAAGTTCGTATGAGTGCTTATATGTATATATATATGTATATGTATATGTATGTATGTGTATATATATATATATATATATATATATATATATGTGCTTGGTTATAACTGTTGGATGCAGCGCTCGGCTAATTGTTAGCTGATTAATCGGTAAGCCAAGCATTGGTAAGTTGCATAAGTTATGTATCGCTTTTCAGTATATCATAATGATTAGGATGCTAGATTGTGAAATTGAAACCGAGATGGTAGTTGGATGGTTTGAGGAAGAACTATGAGTGGTTCGAGGTCCTTGTGGTATGGTGCTTGTGAGGAGGGAGCCTGGGTTGTGAATTAACCGTAATCGTGTGGATTGCGAGGCCATGTGTGGCTCATTGTGTTGTTGAAATGATTATGAAGTGTTTGAATGTGAGATGTACAAATCCCTTTCCCTTTTATATGTCCAAGATGCATTATGTGTGAAAGTGTGGTGATTTGACAAAGAACATTTCTCGTGTTTTCAAACTAATAATAGCCATGATTAATAGCAAGCAATGGCCTATTTTAGCTATACAAACATTATTTGGGAGTGAACCTGCTTGAACAGAGGAATCCCTAAAACGTTTTAGAAAAGTGTAAGTTATATGATAAATGATTTTACTAAAAGAAGCGACAAAGTTACTAGCCACTATGGCCGATACGCTTTAAGTGGGCTAAGATAATGTGCTGCGGACAATATGATACGATATGAATGATGTTGCCTAGGGAATAAGTCCTGGTACTAGGGGACCTAGAAGAGCTTGACGAGGGTAATGTAATGGTCCGATATGTTATGTAGCCATCCCGGGAGTAAGAGCTTAGTGTGAGTGTTAGGTCTCACTATGGGGTTTGAGAATAGATCCCACCCAATCAGTACACTATAATGATCGTATGCCATATGTATTCTCCTAATAAGCAAAGAAAGCACTTAGCACTTTGCCATTTTATATGCTTTGAATGAAAGAAGTTTTTATGGGCCCTAAAAGGCCATATGGAATGAAGCATGAAAAGCTTATAAGGGTTGTTGTATGACCTACATGAAAAGAAATCTCTTTTAAGGGTACAAGAACCTCAAGAGGTTAAGAAAATGCTTTCAATGAAAGAAAGAAAGTTTTTAATGAACGTCTAATGAAATAATTCTGAAGCACGTTTGAATGTGGATTCTTATATCATGTGGCCCTACCCTTTTTGATATCACACCTATCTGATTCAAATGCATGCAATGAGAAAGAAAGTTTATCATATGTTGAAAGTTTCTACACTTATAACTTCAAAGCATGTGACTTCAAAGAAGATGTGACTTCGAAGTGAGTTTACAAGTATTATGGTTAAATATGTGTGTTTTCAAGGTGGCATATGGTCTTGTTTTTATAAAGTTTCACGTAATGCCCTTGAAGTGCATGTTGAGTATAAGCGATAGTGCATCCAATGTTTATGTTTCAGAATCAAATGTTTAGGGACGTTTTCCCCGAAGAGTTACCAGGATTACCCCTACAGAGGGAAATTAATTTTGGAATTGAATTAATCCCTGATACCCGACCTATTTCTAAAGCCCCATATCGTATGGCCCCAACTAAGCCTAAGAACTGAAGCTTCAATTAGATGCGCTGTTGCAGAAAAGCTTTATTAGGCTAAGTATGTCACCATGGGGTCCCCAGTGTTGTTTGTAAAGAAAAAGGATGGAACTTTAAGGCTGTGTATTGACTACAGGGAGTTGAACAGGATCTCCATAAAAAATAAATATCCTTTGCCGTGAATCGGTGACTTATTTGACCAATGCCAAGGAGCAGAAGTCTTCTCTAAGATTGATTTGAGGTTAGGGTACCACCAACTTAGGATTAAACTTGAAGACATCCCCAAGACTACGTTTAGAAATGGGTATGGTCACTATAAGTTTACAGTGATGCTATTTGGCCTCACCAATGCCCCTGCAGCTTTCATAGATCTTATAAGCAGAGTCTTCAGACCCTACTTAGATAAATTTGTGGTGGTGTTCATAGATGACATTCTTATCTATTCTAAGGAAAGAGATGAACATCCTGATCATTTGAGGATGGTGTTACAAACACTGAGGGAGCACTGACTTTATGGCAAATTAAAGAAGTGCGAGTTTTGGTTGGAAGAAGTGGTGTTCTTGGGACATGTAGTTACAAAAGAGGGAATTAAAGTTTACAACCAGAAGATGAAGGCAATCACGGAATGGTCAAGGCCTACTAACATCACTGAGATTAGAAGCTTTCTGGGTTTAGCAGGTTACTATCGAAGATTCGTCAACGACTTTTCAAAAATAGCTTCACCCATGACCAATCTGTTGAAGAAAGTGAACAAGTTTGAGTAGATCGAACAATGTGATAAAGCTTTTCAAGAGCTAAGGCAGTGACTAACTACCGCCCCAATCCTAACGCTACTAATGGAAGGTAAGGAGTATACCATTTATAGTGATGCTTTAAAAGACGGATTGGGGTGTGTTCCGATGCAGGAAGATAAGGTAGTCGTTTATACCTCTTGACAGCTTAACCCTGTGAGAAAAACTATCGTACCCATGACTTGGAGTTAGCAGCCGTGGCCTTTGCGCTGAAAATTTGGAGACATAACTTATATGGAGTACCATGCAAGATTTATACTGACCATTAAAGTTTAAAGTATATCTTCACGTAGAAGGAACTCAACTTGAGGCAACGACGTTAGCTTGAGTTGCTTAAGGATTATGATTTGCAAATTCAATATCATTTAGGAAAAGCAAATGTTGTAGCAAATGCCCTAAGTAGGGATACGCAACATAGCACAAATACTGTGCTGATTACTCAATTAAGTCTCTTGAAAGAACTTGAGGACTTGGGAGTTCGATTAGTGTCCCATGGGCAAGCACATGTTCAATTATCAGCACTTACTTTACAGCCTTCTATAGTGGAGAAAATTTGAGTGACCCAAGAAAGTGATCCTGAACTCCAATGAAGAAAGAAAATTTAGAGAAAGGAAAGTCCCCCGGGTTTGTAGTACATGATGATGGAACCCTGCGATTCCAAAATCGCCTATGTGTGCCCTGAAATAAGGAATTAAGGAAGCAGATCTTAGAGGAGGCTCACAACACTTGCTACTCAGTGCATCCAGGAGGCACCAAGATGTACAGAGATTTAAAGAGGTTGCAGAATATGTAGACAAGTGTCTGACCTACCAGAAAGTTAAAGCAGAGTATCAACGTCCTGTGGGTGAACTGCGACCCCTAGAAATTCCCACCCGGAAGTGGGATTTGATCTCAATGGACTTTGTTATGGGTTTACCCCCCTTTCTGCTTAGAAGAAGAATGCTATCGGAGTTATAGTTGATCGGCTTACCCAATTAAAGATATCTAGGTAGTTGAAAGACTAGCCCAGTTATATGTCAAAAAGATAGTCCAACTATATGAAATTCCCTTAGATATAGTCTCAGATAGGGATTAAAGATTCCAAGCCCGTTCTTGGCAAGCACTTCAAAAGGCCTTTGCGACCAAATTGAACTTTAGCAGCTCTTATCACCCTGAGACAGATGGGCAAATAGAAAGAGTGAACCAGATTTTAGAGGACATGCTAAGAGCTTGTGTATTAGAGTTCTAAGGGAAATGGGAAGATGATTTACCTTTGGTGGAGTTTTGTTATAACAATAGCTATCAATCCACCATCAGAATGGCCCCGTTTGAGGCTACTGTGCTGGAGTGATTTGGATGAAGCATTGATTTTTGGCCCTGAGATGACCCAGGAAATCGTGGAAACAATAAGAAGGATTTGAGAGCATATTAAGGTTGCCCAAAGGCGAGAAAAAGTTATACGGACAAGAGAAGGAGGCCTTTGAAGTTTCAAGTGGGCGATAAAGTTTTTCTAAAGGTATCGCCAACTGAGGGCATCAAAAGGTTCAAGACACGAGGCAAATTGAGTCCATGACATATTGGACTATATGAAATCATTGAAAAGTTGAATCCTGTAGCTTATCATCTGGATCTGCCTGTAGAGCTACAACACGTGCATAATGTGTTTTACATCTCTCATCTTAGAAAGTATACCCCAGATCCAAACCACACCATTGTATCTGAACCTATTGAAATCACTGCAAATTTAGTATATGAAGAGCAACCAATCTAAATACTAGACCGTAGGATTAAGAAGTTACGCAATAAGCAGATTCCCCTAGTCAAAGTGCTACAGTCAAATCATACCTCCCGAGAAGCTACTTGGGAGACTGAAGAGGAAATGAAAGCGAAATATCCACAATTATTTGAGGTAATCTTGCATTACATGGAAAAGTCATAAGTTTCGAGGCGAAACTCTTTAAGGGGGGAAGGCTATAATAGCCCAATCCTAAAATTATTTAATTATATTTATTTATTTAATTACCTCATGTTCATAATTTCTTTTTCTTCTCTCATATTCATTTATTTCATTTATTTACCCCGGTGGAAATTTTTTTTTGGGTCCTCACTTGGCAATTCGAATTTTATTTGCTTATTTAATTGATTAACAAAAACTTTGGAAGAATTGATAGTAGCCCCTAACAAGTTTAATCGAAGTAATTTATTTTGTTTTCCGTAACATTACAAAGCTTTAATTTTTAGTTTCACAAAACGTTATCGTTACAAAGCGTTTTATTCCCGAACCCAACTTATTTCAGTCGGTTTGAAGCCCCAAAAAGTTGCCTATTAATCTAACTAATTACCATGGTTAAACTTAACTATGGTTAGCTTAAAAGGTGGCATTACTAGATAAAATTTCAGCTAAGTGAGTTGATTAGTCAAAGCACACACAACTCAGTCCAAAGCTCACTTTCTCTCTTCTCTCTCACCTCCCTCATGATAGCAGCTGGGCAGCACTTCTTGGGTTGTTTTCGGCCACTTTTCCAACCAGCTCATGTGATTTTTGACTCCCCCCAACATTCTAGTACCTCAAGCTACCATCCTCCATCATCAAAACCATTAAACGTCATCTCTATCTCCACTTATTTTCAATCAAAGTGAGTAGTCTTGAAACTTAATTTTATTGGTTTTGCTTTTTATTTTAGTTTTGATGTTTATGATCGTTGATTATGATGTCTTGCTAAGAAATAAGAGTTATTTTGATGTTGATCATGATGAAGTTGATATTGGATCATGCTAGGGTCGGGGTTGATGTGAATCCTGCAAGCTTGATGTTAAAGTGTTGGATTTTGATTGTTTTTATCTTTAATTTGGTCATGTTCTAATCTATTGATGCTTATGATGATGTTTTTTAATGATTTCAAATGAGTTGGAGTGAGTCCAAGTTGGCCATGAGCTAGGGTTTTGGTAAGTTAAGCAAGGTTTGGATTAAACTAGCTTTAAGCTTGGTTTATATGTGTATCAGATTGAAAAATGATCTTTATTGGATATGATTATGAAGTGAACTTGAGTGTGGTGATTTTGTATGATATTGGGATAGACCAAAACTTGTTTACATGCTTTTACGGAATGCTTTAAGTTGAGAATTTGTGTAAAAAAGAAAGGAAAAAGTCAAAATAGTGAGGCTGAAAATTTTAGAAAAACAAGACAGAGTTCACGATTAAACTGGTGGTGATTGGCCCATTCAAAAATTGTGATTTTTGGTGGGTAGATAGTTTAGTGTGGTATCTTTCAAATGCCTCTTGAATCACCTTAATCTGAGTACTGTAGAAGAATCTATGATCATTTTACCAAAACTGCACAGAATAAACCAAAACTGACATGCTTGTATTCTAGCCTCATTTTGGGAACTTAGTTGTGGGAATCAAGCTTGATGTTCTAAATGAAAGATTTTTGGGACTTCCTAAGCTTTCTATATTGGGGTTTTTGTCTTAATTAGAGGTTAGATGATTAAGTTATGGGTCTTTCTTCCTAAGCTTCTGTTATGCTTTTACTTTGCTTCTACTAAATTATTAGCTATGAAATAAAATAAATATTTTTGCTAACTGTACGTTCCTACAACGATAATTTTGTACAGAATAAGAGCCTAATCTATCATTCCCTCCGCTTTTGTGTGTAATATTATTAGTGAGCTGACATTTAAAAATTTTAGGTAGGTTCATTGCTTGTATCTTTAGAAATCAGCACGTATTTATCAAAATTATAATGTTTGGTAAGTACATCAAGGAATTAGTTTAATCAGTAATTTATCACATAATTAGTGACCCCATCAGTTATCAATTACAGGGCATAGCCCTTCAGTTACCTGCATAGCTTCAGGCCAGGTCTCAATCGGCTTGGCAGGTGCGCACCTATCTTCAGACCGTAATGATTACCAGGGGTTCACTATCAGATAATAATTAACAACATAGTTTCATATTTATCTCATTCCCTATTTTTAATTAAAAATGAATTGCAATACGGGCCCAACCAATTTTCATGAACGTTTAACAATATAGGAATGCATGTATTGAACTTCGACTCATAGTTCGAAATGTTTTCATGTTTTGTTTTACGAAAGTGTTCAGTGAATCGCCCTCAAGGGGACAGGATGGCTGAAGATGACAACTGAGCTGGAAAGTGTATATGAAATGGTGGTGTATTAGCGTTGAGATGTTTATAACACTGTATTGTAATATATTTTGGTGTTGAGACTGTATATTGTATCAGAATTCTATATTTTGGTGTAATCCTTGAGATGTTTGAATGGTTTTTTTGTTAGAACAATTTTTATATTTATCCAAATGATCTGATGCATTGTGACGGTGTGAATGCCTTTGATGGTAAACATTAATTATTATGGATAAATTTATCATGTATATGCAAAGCCTTGTCCTTGTTGGATTGCGGTAATTCGTAATCATTTGGGTTATCATTTCTAACTGAGGAAATTAATGAAAGAAATGCAAACAGTGATTTATGTTCATTTGGGGCGTTATAGATGAGCAAAACGTAGCTGTGGGGGTATTTGATAGATCTTTATTTGACCTAATTTTAGTTCCTATTTGAACACTTTTTCGCATGGTTTTTATGTCGATTCTAGATAAGAAAGAATCAGATTCACTTCGTTTGATTCAATTGTGCTTATAATGTGTTTTGTCTTACTTTCAGGAGAAATTCTCAGATTTTAATAGAAAGGAAGGCTTTGGGAATGAATTGAAGGAAGCATAGAGGTCTAACAAAGCCTCAGGAGCACAAGTGAGAGCTGTAGGAAGTGCACGGTCGTGCTGCAGGATACGCATGACCGCGCCACCGAGGCAGAAGGGATGCACGGTCTGACACAGGGTCATGCTCCCAGACTGTGCATCCTACTCCATCCACATGCTGCAGTGTTTTTCGGCTTATGTAAGGGGGTTTCCTCTCCTTTTTCTAGGGGAAGCATTTTTTGGTTATTTTCAGGGCCAATTAGGGTTTAGCTTAGCCTCCCATAAACTCCTTTAAGAGGAGATTAGATTAGGGAGTTGTTGTATACATTTATAGAAGATGTTGGATTTGTAATTGAAGGCTAGGTTCTTCTGCTTCTTTTCTCTTTAATTTCATGCTTTTTAATTTATTTGCTAGTTCAATAGATTATTGTTTTGCTTTGGTTTCAATGTTTGTTTGTGAATTAAAGCTTTGATCTTTGGTTGTGACTTGTTCTTCAGATGGCTAATTGATTCTTGTTTAGGCCTTGACCTAGCTTGTTTATGCTAGAATTTAAAGATTTCCATCGCACCCATCAAGTGTTCAATGAAACGCTTAAAAGAGGCTTCATCCATGTTTTGGGGCAATCGACTTATGATGAAAGGTGAGGTCAATTGTTTAGTGTGGGTGGAGAGAATGGCTAGAATTTGGATATGAGAATAACCCAATTCTAGTTAGATCCAGTGTTGCTACATTTATCGTTTAATTAGGCTAACCCCATGAAAATAGGTGGTTAGAACAATTAAACTAGCCTTCAACTCTTGAGAGAGGGCTTGCGGGAGCTTGGATGGTGCAATCGATCATCCCTAAATCCTAGCCTAGCTTGAAAAAGCTAGGGTTTGACTTGATTAATTGGTTTATCTTAGGTTCAAATATAACCAAAGTCTTTTACTTGCTTTAGCAATTTAGTTCTATTTTTCTATCCCCCTCTTGCTTTGCCTAACTTTAGACGCTTAATTTAGTTCTGGTACATGAAAACACAACTCCATGCAAACGTTACCCCGAGTATTCAATGATGCGCCTTGCACTCAGGGTTTATAAATATTAAAACTTCCCTAACAAATTTTTGGCGCTGCTGCCGGGGAGTTGGCATTTTCTAATATTAGAGCTCACTTGGGCATTCAAGAGTAGGCTTTTGTTTTGAAAAAAAATAAAATAAAAAAACCAAAAACAAGAGAAAAAAATCTAAAAAGTGTCTTTTTCCTACGTCCCTCAGTATGGGCATTAATTGTTTTGGAGATGCTATGACAGACTATATGTTTTTCTTGCTCATTGCGGCTATTATTTGGGGAAGTGGGAAATTTTAAATACAGTCTATGAGGGTGTGAATTGTGACATATGTGCCCTTTTGGAGCATTGGGATTTCATCTAAAAAATGTTGACGAAGTATGTGATTATCTTGACTGGTTGGCTTGGGATAGTTATGAATTTGAGACTAGCTATTTTGATTCTTATAACCCAACCCCTTGCGAAATTTGTCATTATTCTGATCATAACAGTAATTCTTGTCCTTGTGATATTTCTGATGATAGTTTTACTAAACTATCCAGTATGATAGAGACAATGAATAAGCGACAAATTAAGTTTGCTAATAAGCAAGAGTATGACCTATCACATGAGACTGACCTTAGGTTTAGTTCTCCTAGACTTGATTTCAATCTGTGTGATGATGGTGTGTCTTTCCCTCCTCTAGAGTCCAGATTAGAGGAAGTACTCGACCCTCCTTTGACTACTTTACTCATAGTTGCTCCATCCGTTCCTGCCAACCTTAGGGACAACACTGTGTTCAACATAACCTTTGTTGATACACCTTCTCCTTTAGCCTAGTCAATGGATTTCGAGGTAGGTGAGACCTCTGGTGTTAGCACTAGTGCTGATGAGGATGACACTCTTCTAAGTCAGGTGATGTTTTTATTGAGGAGCGTGATCTTGATGCGACTCAAGTAGGGAGGTCTTATGTGGATGTCATCGCTACTATTTCAACTAGTCCCGATCTTGTTGATAATATATCCCCCAACCCTCTTAACACATTCCATGCTTCTCCTTCATGTTCACCACCTTGCCCTTCCCCTAAGTGTTGTGATATATTACTTATTAATTCTCATGTGATACTTAAGGGGAATGAGGTTGACTGTTTTAAGTCTCTATATACCTTTAGAGGGTACAACCCCTTCCTTGATCCTTATAGTTTGTACCTAGAGGACATTCTTGGGAAAATCATATTGACTAGTGCATTCGATTATTCTTCTGATTTTTTCAAGGCATTTGATATGTTTAGGAGAACACTTGTTATTATGCATGTATTCATATTTGTGTGCTCTTACTTACATTGATCTGAGTTGCATGCTCAGGTGTTTGATAAGCTCCTGCAAGCTTTGCTAGTATCAAAATTGGTGGCTTGACTCTTGAGATGAGGAGGAGTGGTTGATGGTCCTCCAACCTCCCATAGCACCATCTTGAGGAGGTGATAGTTTAGGTGCACTCAGCACCTAACCTGATAAATTTGTTCCCCCTTTTCTCCTTCTTTATTTTCATTTTATATTTTTTCATTTTTCTTTTTCTTGTTTCTCTTTTATTTTTTTGTATCCATTATTCTAGGTTTATTTTGTAAATATTTATGTTTGTTGGCGCGGTGGCTCATTGGCTCCAAATAAGACATTATGAGATCTAGGTATGGGAAAGGAGAGACCATGCTTCAAACTTTTAAAAAAGGAAAAAAGAAAAGAAGGAAGGAACTTTTCGGGAAAAAAAAACCAAAAGATTTTATGTTTTTTAAGTTGTTTGCGGAGGCTAGTACTATTTTGATTGGCCTTGATCTCTTGTATCTTGACCGTCAGCTTGTAGATAAGTAAGATATGCATGATGGATCTTTGTGCCTAGTGTGCCTTTCCACACCCAATTCTAACCCCAATAGTCTATCACAGCTGTGCAATCTAGTCCTTATTTGTAGCTCATCATTGTCTTAGGATTTTAGGCTTCTAGGTTGGTCCCTCCACTTGTCTTTTCTATTTTTTATCACCAAAAAAACCAAAAAAAAAAGAAATAAAAAGGAAGCTTTAGAGTCGGGAATGACAAGTACAACTTTGAGGTATGCGCTACTGGGTATTACCCTTTGATGCAATACTACTACCGAAAAAACTTGCTTCCCAAATCAATTAGTCAATAAAGTAGTTGTTGCTTTTGAGAGTACACAACCACAAGAGGGGGGTGAATTGTGGTGTCCGATTTTCGCAATATGCTGGCAAACAGTCTCAGACCCTGTTCGCGCAGGCTGTTCCTGAGATATGCAGAACCGAAAATCCAACAAAATTGAATGCGGAAATAATGGACACAGCATTTTTACGTGGAAAACACCTCTAGCACAACTGAGGTGAAAAACCACGACCTACCTCGTGTAGGATTTACACACTTCACTAAACGGGCTAATCACGTTACAATAGTAACACACCTTGTTACAAATTGCAACCCATGTAACCGTCTTCCCTAAGACAGGTTACCCCACGTCCAAAATCCCCTTGATTTGGACACACACTCAACTCACTTTTGTGAAAGAAGAATATAAAGAAAAACACCCTATTACAATGCTTCTCAACTAAGCTAATATAGGGTACAATGAAGTCCTAGTATGCCAACTTTGAAAGCTCAAATAACTCACTCACTAGACACGGTTTTCTTTTGAAACTTTTAAGCTCATGAACACTGAATTTTTGCCTTTGAAAACCGATGCTTCTGAGTTGTAAGAAGCGACTTTATATAGTGCTTGGTAAAAACAATTCCTCAAATTTTTGGAAACCAAAATTTCTAAAGGAGATAGAGTCCTTTAACCGCAAGGGGTGAGGTAACATGAGCTGGTAAGAATTCCTTAATTGCTTAAGGCGGTGATTCTTCAGCAACACGGTTTCATCCTTTAGCCCATGATTTTCTCAACAACCTTATCCACTTGCCAAAAGTTGAAGATTCTTTTTATTCAAAAAGATTTTGCAAATCCCCTTAGATTTTGATAACTGTTTTAGGGTAAGGGGTAAGATACTACATAAAAAAATCTTGCTTGCAAATCTTGGAGAAGCTGCCCAAAATCAGAGAGAGAAAAATCGTGTGAAATTATTTTTTCGCAGCTTAATCTGAAAACACCCTGACCACCCTGTTTCCAGGATTGTTTTGAAAGGTGATCCGAAATATTTTCCAAAAAGCAAAACCGTTTCAAGTAAGTGGTAAATTAAGACTTTCTAATTGGCATATTAACAAGAGTCTAAAAATATAAAATCTAAATCAAATCAAGACATCTTGTTGTAACGACCAGTCATCTTGTAGAGAGACGAATTTGCTGCTTCAAACACTTCACAGGCCCTGTTCCTCACGGCTACACTTATATCGCTGACTTGAGTACCTGTTCTTAGTCAACCATTAGTCAAGCAAGTTTAAGACATTGAGAACAGCAGTAAGAACCTGTTTGGAGAGCCTGTTTGGAACAACAACAATACTTGGATTTGTTATCATCAAAACCTTATACATCATAACAATTTCCCCCTTTTTGATGATGACAAACCAAGTGACCATATTGACTTTCAAGGACAAATGAAGTGTTAGTGCCAATCATTCATAGAACCGACAATTCACATGAAGCAGCTAGTATCGAAAAATTGTAGATTGTAAGAGAATCAACGCGTCCATGGCAAAACTATTGGTCATCCTGTCTTCCCCCTTTTGGCATCATTAAAAAGGAAGGGCAAACAGTCAAACAGAGAGTGTTTACTATCACCACCACTTGGGTAATGAAGGAAAGTCAACATGTGATACACTCAAGTGTTTTGATACGGTAATGAGATTGGCCATCCTAGTCACACACAAGCAATTCTCAACAAAAAGCAAGCAAGGCAAAGCCAATTAAAACAAGATAACCTGTTATTCGCCAAAAGAGTGCAACATAGAGTACAAACTAGCAAGAGAGGACAACCAAGAGAAGTGAGAACAGGCTATGAGAACAGCCTATGGGGGGGATCAGGGAGCAGGAGGGAAAAATTTTGCTGAGAGGGAAGAGAGAAGGGCGAGGAGATCTTTGTGACGCTTGGCATTTAGAGCTTTTTCCTCGTCCAGGGCAGCCTTCACAGCAGTAAGCTCAGTACTTAGTCGAGAGTTTTCTTCCAGAGCAGCCTCAATCTTGACTGAGGAACTGCCAGGAACAAGAGGACGGTGTGTTCTGGTCCCCTGTTCTGAGGTAGATCCCTCAATCAACGTGTATCCACACCCCATGAGAGTGTTGCTCCTGATCTCATCAATGAACTGAGCTCCCACCTTCTTCTCCAGTGTCACCCCAAAGTGCTAAAAAACACTAGTCAGGAAGAAACCATACCCAAGGTCATGTTCCCTGGAGGTGTTTGCAATTCTTGCAATATGTCAAACCATGATGGCAGGAAGGTTGATTTGCTCTTCCCTGTCTATCAGATCCATAAGACACTGATCCATGGCATCGGCAAGATTTCGACCCTGGCCCCTGGGGATGACATTTTTGATAATATCAACTGATGAAGAGATGTCATGTCCCCTTTCTTCACTGACTGGGGTGTTTGCAGGCTTGGTTGCTGGCTGAATTTCTGGGAAAGCTCCAGCAGCCGGGCTGTCCCAAGAACAGTCTTATCTTCCCTCACATATACATCAAAGCCCGTGGAGGGAATCCCCAAAATTTCCCCTAATATCTTCGCATCAAAGCGAAGCTGCTTCCCATTAACAGTACTTGTCACCACTCCTTCGGTGACAGTGCAGTTGGCGTAAAACTGTGCCAACTCGTGGACAGAACACCCCAGCTGGGTGTTTGTAAACAGTTCAGACCACCCCTGTGCACGCAGCTTGTGCAGAAACACCCCAAGACCCTGTTCCTCAAAATACTTGACCTTGATGATTTTGCCCCTGACTACCCGTCTCTGAAGCAGTTGGGTCAGTTTGGCTGAAATTGCAGACGGGGTTGACTTCTTGGCTCTCTTAGGCTGGGGCTCAGTAGGGGTGTCTTGTGTGGAGGCGTGTTTGAGAGAGGCTTTTCGCTTGGGGGTTTTTGTGGGTGATGATTTGGAGGGTACAGTGGAGGCTGGTTTGGGTGCAGGAAGAGGCTTGTCCTCTGAGGATTCTGAGAACACGGGAGTGCCCTGTTTGAAGGAGGTGTTCTCAGTGCACTATCAGAGGAAGGCTCAGAAGAGGAATCAATTTTCTCAACAACAGGAGAAGGCTATTTGACAGGACGAGACGTGGATTGAAAAGCAATTCGGGCTGATTTTCTGGTTGGCCTGGTAGTGGGTTTGGCCGGAGAGAAAATTTGTGGTTTTGGTTTGACAGGGGTTTCAGTCTTTGGGGGTTCTTCAGTTTGGCCGCTTTTAGGCCTTGATGGTGGTCTTGTTCTTGGCATTCTAGTGCGCCTAGCCACAATTTTATACCTTTTGCGTTTCTCACCGATTTGTGGTACCGGTGTGGCTTGTTCAGTCTCGACAGGAGACTCCTCCAGTTGACCACTACTTTCCCCTACTTCGTTTGACAAATCTTCTCCTAGGTCATCCCTAAAAATCTCAGGCCCTGTTCCAACCCCTGTTTCCTGCTCTGGAAACAGCCCAAAAGAATTGATGTCATCCAGGCCATGTTCAAACAAAAAGAGTTCATCTGTAGCCCCAATTTCTCTACCAGATGCCCTAAAAGGTTCTTGGGGTTCTCCAGACTTCTGACATACACTTGATTTACCAAACAGAACTAAATCCCACCCAAATTTATAGGGAATGTCTTCCAATTTTAGACCTACTGTTATGAGGTCTATGCTTTTCAAAAATCCAAAAGGTTTGTAAAGAATGGGGCGAGATGGTTCAGCAGATTTACCTTTCATAAAAGCCGCCAGAAATTGCATGGGAGCAAATAGGGCTGTGGCTGTTTGCAAAGCTGTGCTTGGTGACTGGTTGCCCTGGGTCAAGGACACGGAACTCGTGGTGCTGATATCCATTTTTTAGAGGGAGGAGAGAGATTAGGGTTTCTCGAACGGAATTTCAAAGCAAGAAGAATTGTGGTGGAGGTGAGAGAATGAAGCAAGTTTGAAGAAAGCTTTAAAGAGGAGAGGCGTGCAAGATCTTTTAAAGATTTTGCCTGTTTTGCAACAGGCTTTATCATTAAATCCGGTCGCGCACGCCTCGGGAAGATGTGAAGTAAATCTCAGCTAGTTGCACACATTTGACAAACAAGAGGCGTACCTGTTTTTGGTGCTTGTTCTTGAGGTTACTTGCTTGGTAACATGGGACAATTAGGGCAATCTCATTAGACCTCAGCGAGTGTCAGCAGGTTACAAACCTCACATATGCTAGACATAGCACAGAAATTGATGGCAAACAAATATTGTAACATATTGAACCCGTAGCTTTTGAATATTGCCAACAGGGAGAGAGAACAAGATGGTCAAGTTGTTCTAATTAAACCTAGTTCGAGTCTATTCCTTTCAAATTGTTCTCTGCTTAGTGCCTTGGTGAATATATCAGCAATTTGATTTTCAGTGGCACAAAAATGCATTGAGATCACTCCTTTTTCAACATTGTCTCTTAAAAAATGATGACGAATGTCAATATGTTTTGTTCTTTTGTGTTGACATGGATTTTTGGCAATGTTAATTGCACTTATATTGTCACAATAAATAGGAATGCATCCTATGTCAACACAAAAATCCTTGAGTTGTTGCCTTATCCATAATAACTGAGCACAACAGGATGCAGCTGCCACGTATTCAGCTTCTGCTGTGGACAAGGCAACAGAGAGTTGTTTCTTGGTTGCCCAAGATACCAAACAAGGTCCAAGAAAGTGAGCCATACCTGAGGTGCTTTTTCTATCAACCAAGAAACCTGCATAATCAGCATCAGCATACCCAACAAGATCAAAGTTGCAACCTCTAGGATACCACAAAGCTAGATCAGGTGTATGTTTTAAATATCTTAAAATCCGTTTAACAGCCTTTAGATGAGTTTCTTTGGAGTTAGACTGAAAACGTGCACATAGACCAACACTGAAAATAATGTCAGGTCTACTAGCGGTTAGGTATAGGAGTGACCCTATCATGCCCCTATAGGATTTCTCCTCAACTGAGGGACTACCATTATCCATTACCAACCTGGTTGAGGGAGAGATGGGAGTATCAATGGGCTTGGCCGACTCCATCCTAAAACGCTTAAGTAACTCCTTGACATACTTTTGTTGATGGATCATGGTGCCGTTTGAAGTTTGCTTGATTTGTAAGCCTAAAAAGAAATTAAGCTCACCCATCATACTCATTTCAAACTCACTCCTCATCATTTTTGAAAATTCGTTGCACAAATCATGATGAGTTGCACCAAATATGATGTCATCGACATATACTTGGACAATCAACAAATGTTCCCCCTTAGATTTTAGAAACAAGGTATTATCTACCTTGCCTCTTTTAAAATCATTTTCCAATAAGAAACTTGACAACCACTCATACCAGGCTCTAGAAGCTTGTTTTAAACCATAGAGTGCTTTGTTAAGTTTGAAAACATGGTTAGGAAATTCATCACTTTCAAAACCGGGGGGTTGTTTGACATACACTTCTTCTTTAAGGTATCTATTTAGAAACGCACTTTTGACATCCATTTGATACAACTTGATCTCCATGTGGGCTACAAAGGCTATCAAGATTCGAATGGCCTCCATCCTTGCAAAAGGTGCAAAGGTCTCTTCATAATCAATTCCCTCTTCTTGGTTGTAGCCTTGAACCACCAGCCGAACCTTATTCCTATTGACTGTTCCGCACTCATCAAGCTTGTTACGGAATACCCACTTGGTTCCAATGATTGTTCTATCCTCTGGCCGTGGCACAAGGTGTCATACCTTGTTCCTTTCAAACTGCTGGAGTTCTTCTTGCATGGCTGTGACCCAATCTGAATCTTCCTTAAGAACAGCTTCAGACCTTGATCCCTCAGTGGCTTCCTTACCTTGTTCATCTTGGAGCAGCAAGTCTTTTCTAACAAGACCTAGTTCAAGGTCTTCCTCCTGTGCATCATTCTCACTTAGAGAGTTAGTTTCATCAAAAAGCACATGCACACTTTCCTTCAACACACAAGGTTCTCTTATTAAACACTTTGTATGCCTTACTATGCGAGGAGTAACCAAGGAATATTGCTTCATCACTCCTTAGATCAAATTTCCCTAAGGCATCCTTTCCATTATTATGCACAAAACATTTACAACCAAAAACTCTCAAATGCAAAATATTGGGTTTTCTTCCTTTGAGGAGCTCATAAGGAGTTTTGTTAAGAAGAGGTCTAATCATGCATCTATTTATAATGTAACATGATGTGTTTAAGGCTTCAGCCTAAAAATTTCTAGGAAGACCACTAGCAACGAGCATTGTTCTAGTCATGTCCTCTAGAGTGCGATTTTTGCGTTCTACCACCCCGTTCTGTTGGGGTGTTCTTGGGGCTGAAAAATTATGATCAACACCATGCTCTTTACAATAGTCAATAAAGCTCGAATTTTCAAATTCTGTACCATGATCAGACCTTAGGCACACCAAAGAGTATCCTACCCTCTTTTTAGTCTTTTTAATGAGAGCAAGAAATTTTTCAAAAGTTTCATCTTCAGAAGCCAAAAACAAGGTCCAAGTGAAACGAGAGTAGTCATCCACTATCACAAGCACATACCTCTTACCACCTCTACTCATGATCCTCATTGGACCACATAGATCCAAATGTATCAATTCAAGAGGTCGAGTAGTGCTTACACACCTTTTAGATTTAAATGAATTTCTGACTTGTTTGCCTTTGGCACATGCATCACATACCTTGTCATCATTGAATTTGATGGAAGGTAAGCCAACCACTAAATCTTTGGTTACAAGTTTGTTCAAAAGAGAGTGGCTTGCATGACCTAGTCTTTTGTGCCAAAGCATAACATCATCTTTTAAGGCACTCAAACAAGTCAAATTATTTTGGGGAAGAGTAGAAATACACACTTTATAAACATTTTTGTGTCGCTTCCCCCTCAACACAACATCTCCTGTGTTCATGTTTACAACCAAGCAACGTGTTGGAGAGAACACTACTAGGTTGTCTTTGTCACACAGTTGGGACACACTTAGCAAGTTGTGTTTTAATCCATCCACAAAATAAACATTGTCAATTGAATGGGAGAGTGACTCACCTATCTTACCTATACCGACAATTGTCCCAAATTTGCCGTTTCCAAATGCCACACTCCCTCCTTCTGAAGCTGTAAGTGAGAGAAAATTGGATTTTTCACCAGTCATATGCCTCGAACACCCACTGTCAACATACCACAACTGCTTGTTCCCTAGGTTGTTCCTTGCGCTGTTTGCTGGGTTGTTTGCTGGGTGGTTTTCTCTCACTTCAGCCTGCAAAACAGATCATAGGTTAGTTTTGGGAACCCAGATCCACTTGGGTCCCATTCCTTTAGACGTACAAATCTCATCTTTCCTAACCCATATTTGTTTTACATAAGCTGTGTTCCTTTTAATGGCATACTTTCTCGAGGGACAAGTATAACGATAATGACCCGTTTTACCACAGTGATAACATACAATGTTCTCAGATAATCCTACGTATTTTCTATTCACTGGGTAGGTCATCTTAGGCACAAAACCTAGTCCTCTTCTATTTCGACTATGATGTGTGTTTAACCATTCAAGCACCCTTGAGAACCTGTTCCAGAGCTTGTTTGTGACAAGGTCTAATTCCATTTGTTTTATTTTCTTAAGCAAGTTTTTGTTTTCTTCCAGCAAAGATTCGACCTTTCCTTTTAAGTCAAGAGATTCCTTTTCCAGCTCAGTCAGATTAATGGAACAAGTCTCTTCTTTTATGAGTAGAATCTCTTTAAGCACATTAATGTTTTCATGCAAGGCAAGTGTCTCTTTGTCAACTTCAAGTTTTTCCAATTTAAGAGTTTCATTTTCAAGTTCTAGGTCACGAACATCCTTTTTTAATTCAGCACATATATCCATTACAGTGTACACTAATTCCTCAAGAGTTGATTTATTTAGACCACGTACCTTATTCTTGAGTTGAGTCAGACTATCTGTTGATCCATCATTTGAATCAGTGTCACTTCTTGCCATGAGTGCTACATCAGCTTCCTCGGCTTCAGACCTTTCCTCCTCCTCGCTTGAATCACCCCAAGCCGCGAGCATAGCTTTTGAGAATCGTTTCGCTGAGCTGCTTACACCCTGTTTCCTCCCCTGTTTTCTAGGGTGTTCGGGTTCTTGTTCCTCCTTGTGTAGTGGGCAGTTTCTCACAATGTGGTCTAGCTTGCCACACTTGAAGCATCCAGAGAACTGTTCCCGAGAGGTGTTCCTGCCCTTGCCGAAGTCCTTCCTTTTGCTGTTTTCTTTAACTTTCTTGAAGAACTTCTTAAATTTTTGAGTTATCATGGCAATCTCCTCCTCATCAGAATCAGAATCATCTTCTAAGGCCTTTAGAGCAAGACCTCGATCTCTCTTTGTCTCATCTTTCTGCTGGGAATTTTTTCTAAGTTCATACGTTTGGAGATTTCCAATCAGCCCATCTAGGATGATCTTATTCATATCCTTAGCTTCTTGGATGGTCGTTACTTTCGCTTCCCAAGAATGAGGCAAAATTCTTAGGATTTCCCTCACCAATTCTTCAGTGGTGAAGGATATTTCCAGGGATTTCAACTCATTCGTTATGTGAGTGAAGCGAGTGTACATGTCCATCACACTTTCACGATCACCCATCTCAAACAGCTCATATTTTCTCATAAGCAATTCAATCCGGGATTGCTTTACCTGATTGGTCCCTTCGTGAGCTATTTGCAAAGCATCCCAGATCTCCTTGGCCGAATCACATTTAGATATGTGAGTATATTCATCAGGACCTAGGCCGAAATATAGAAGTTTCTTGGCCATGGCATTCTTCTCCATCATCTTGTAATCTTCAGCATTGAATTCCTTAGACTCCTTGGGGATTGACTTCCATCTTCAGTTGTTTTCTTAGGGATGAGTGGTCCATTCTTGATGAGCATCCACAACTCATAGTCCTCGGCTTGGATGTAGTTTTCCATCCTATTCTTCCACCAACCATAGTGTTGGCCATTGAAGTATGGTGGTCGAGTTATGGATTGACCTTCAAGCATGCCTTGTGGGGTACTCATCTTCAAGGATCTCTCAAGGTGTTAGCCTTTCAAAGGAGAACCTGCTCTGATACCACTTGTTGCTTTCGAGAGTACATAACCACAAGAGGGGGGTGAATTGTGGTGTCCGATTTTCGCAATATGCTGGCAAACAGTCTTAGACCTTGTTCGCGCAGGCTGTTCCTAAGATATGCAGAACCGAAAATCCAACAAAATTGAATGCGGAAATAATGGACACAGGATTTTTACATGGAAAACACCTCTAGCCCAACTGAGGTGAAAAACCACGACCTACCTCGTGTAGGATTTAAACACTTCACTAAACGGGCTAATCACGTTACAATAGTAACACACCTTGTTACAAATTGCAACCCACGTAACCGTCTTCCCTAAGATAGGTTACCCCACGTCCAAAATCCCCTTGATTTGGACACACACTCAACTCACTTTTGTGAAAGAAGAATATAAAGAAAAACATCCTATTACAATGCTTCACAACTAAGCTAATATAGGGTACAATGAAGTTCTAGTATGCCAACTTTGAAAGCTCAAATAACTCACTCACTAGACACGGTTTTCTTTTGAAACTTTTAAGCTCATGAGCACTGAATTTTTGCCTCTGAAAACCGATGCTTCTGAGTTGTGAGAAGCGACTTTATATAGTGCTTGGTAAAAACAATTCCTCAAATTTTTGGAAACCAAAATTTCTAAAGGAGATAGAGTCCTTTAACCGCACCTCATGACTGGTAAGAATTCCTTAATTGCTTAAGGCGGTGATTCTTCAGCAATACAGTTTCATCCTTTAGCCCATGATTTTCTCAACAACCTTATCCACTTGCTAAAAGTTGAAGATTCTTTTTATTCAAAAAGATTTTGCAAATCCCCTTAGATTTTGATAACCGTTTTAGGGTAAGGGGTAAGATACTACATAAAAAAATCTTGCTTGCAAATCTTGGAGAAGCTGCCCAAAATCAGAGAGAGAAAAATCGTATGAAATCATTTTTTCGCAGCTTAATCTGGAAACACCCTGACCACCCTGTTTCCAAGATTGTTTTGAAAGGTGATCCGAAATATTTTCCAAAAAGCAAAACCGTTTCAAGTAAGTGGTAAATTAAGACTTTCTAATTGGCATATTAACAAGAGTCTAAAAATATAAAATCTAAATCAAATCAAGACATCTTGTTGTAACGACCAGTCATCTTGTTGAGAGACGAATTTGCTGCTTTAAACACTTCACAGGCCCTATTTCTCACGGCTGCACTTATATCGCTGACTTGAGTACCTGTTCTTAGTCAACCATTAGTCAAGCAAGTTTTACACATTGAGAACAGCAGTGAGAACCTGTTCGGAGAGCCTGTTTGGAACAACAACAATACTTGGATTTGTTATCATCAAAACCTTATACATCATAACAGTAGTCAAGTGGGATTGAGTCGAACTCTAGTTAGCCTAATTCCTAGGGTGATGGTATACTTACACGCTGAGCACTAGGATGAATTCATTGTTGCGATGCTTTGTGGGGTGAAATGTTGGTGCTTGGATGTCATTAACAGGCACCAAGAATCTTGATATGTACATTGTTCCTGTATATGTACTTATACTTGAGATACAAGGATGACATGGTTGATTTGATTGTGTATAGTTTTCTCTAGCCTTTATATACTAGTGTCTTGTTTGTTCATCCAAAACGATTTTTGGCCCTTGTTTTGTTTTTAATTTTCTTTTTTTCTTCTATTTTGTGTGTATATCTTTTGCAAATCCTCATGGGACCTCACTCATCCACTTAGGGGAACCAAGAGGTTTAAAAGGCTTATTGCATACGCTAAATGTAACCGTGATTCATACGAAAATGAGCAAGGTTCGTGGTTTAGTTTTTATTTTTGTTTTTGCTCGAGGACGAGCAAAAGGTAGCTGTCGGGCTATTTGATAGATTTTTATTTGACCGAATTTTTGTCCCTATTTGATCCATTTTTCTCATGGTTTTTATATGGAGTTTAGATGACAAAGAATAAAATTCACTTCTTTTGATTTAATTGTGCTTATAATGTGTTTGGTCTTACTTTCAGAAGAAATTCTCAGATTTTGATAGGAAGGAAGGCTTTGGGAATGAATTGAAGGAGGCATAGAGGTCTAACAATGCCTCGGGAGCACAAGTGAGAACTGTAGGAAGCGCACGGTCGTGCTACAGGATACGCATGACCGTGCCACTGAGGCAGAGGGGACGCACGGTCTGACGCAGGGTCATGCGCCCAGACTGTGCATCCCACTCCATCCGCATGCTATAGTGTTTTTCGGCATATGTAACGGGGTTTTTCTCCTTTTTCATGGACATGCCTTTTTCGATTATTTTGAGGGCTAATTAGGGTTTAGCTTAGCCTCCCATAAACCCCTTTAAGAGGAGATTAGATTAGGGACTTGTTGTATACATTGTCGAGGATGTTGGATTTATAATTGAAGACTAAGTTCTTCTTCTCCTTTTCTCTTCAATTTCATGCTTTTTAATTTATTTTCTAGTTCAATATATTATTATTTTGGTTTCAATGTTTGTTTGTGAATTAAAGCTTTAATCTTTGGTTGTGATTTGTTCTTGAGATGGCCGATTGATTCTTGTTTAGGCCTTGACCCAGCTTGTTTATGCTAGAATTTAAAGATTTCCCTCACACCCATCAAGTGTTCGATGAAATACTTAACAGAGCTTTCATCCGTGTTTTGAGATATAAAACTTATGCTGAAAGGTGGGGTCGATTGCTTAGTGTGGGTGAAGAAAATGGCTAGTAATTGGACATGGGAATAATCCAATTCTAGTTAGATCCTGTGTTGCTATATTTGTCGTTTAATTTGGCTAACCCCATGAAAATAGGTGGTTAGAACAATTTAAACTAGCCTTGGACTCTTGAGAGAGGGCTTACGTGAGCTTTGATGGTGCAATTGATCATCCCTAAATCCTAGCATAGCTTGGAAAGGTTAGGGTTTGACTTGATTAATTAGTTTATCTTAGGTTCAAATATAACCGAAGTCTTTTGTTTATTTTGGTAATTTAGTTCTATTTTTCGATCGCCCTCTTGTTTTGCCTAGCTTTAGACGTTTTAGTTAGTTCTGGTACTTAGGAACACAACTCTCTGCGGACATTACCCCGAGTATTAAACGATGCATCTTGCACTTGGGGTTTATAAATATTAAAACTTCCCTAACAAGTTTTTGGCGCCGTAGCCGTGGAGTTGGTGTTTTCCAATATTAGAGCTCCCTTGGGCATTCGAGACTGGGTTTTATTTTTAAAAACAAATAAAATAACAAAAAAAAAAGAAAAAATTAAAAAAGTGTCTTTTCCCTACGTCCCTCAGTATGAACATGAATTGTTTTGGAGATACTATGACAGACTATACGCTTTTCTTGCTCATTGTGGCTATTATTTGGCGAAGTGGGAAATTTTAAATAAATTCTATGAGGGTGCGAACTGTGACACATGTGCTCTTTTGGAGCATTAGGATTTTGTGCTAAAAATGTTGATGAAGCATGTGATTTTCTTGACTGGTTGGCTTGGTATAGTTATGAATTTGAACTGGTAATTTTGATTCTTACACCCAACCCCTTGCAAAATTTATCATTATTCTGATCATAATAGTAATTCTTGTCCGTGCGATATTTCTGATGATAGTTTTGCTAAACTGTCCAATATGATAGACACAATGAATAAGCGACAAACTAAGTTTGCTAATAAAATGCGAGAGTATGACCTATCACTTGAGACTGACCTTAGGTTTAGTTCTCCAAGACTTGATTGCAATCTGTGTGATGATGGTGCGTCTTTCCCTCCTCTAGAGTCCGGACTAGAGGAAGTACTCAACCCTCCCTTGATTGCTTTACTCACAGTTGCTCCATCCTTTCCTACTACCCTTAGGGACAACACTATGTTTGTCATGACCTTTCTTGATACACCTTCCCCTTTAGCTCAGTCGATGGAGTTCGAGGTACAGGAGACCTTTGGTGTTAGCACCAGTGTTAATGAGGATGACACTTTCTGAGTGAGGCAATGCTTTTATTGAGGAGCGTGATCTTGATGCAACTCCAGTAGGGAGGTCTTATATGGATGTTGTCGCTACTGTTTCAACTAATCCCGATCTTGTTGATAATATATCCCCCCACCCTCTTGATACATTTCACGCTTCTCCTTCATAATCACCACCCTGCCCTTCCCCTGAGTGTTGTGATATATTACTTATTGATTCTCATGTGATACTTGAGGGGAATGAGGTTGATTGTTCTAAGTCCCCATGTACCTTTAGAGGGCACAACTCCTTCCTTGATCCTTATAGTCTGTGCCTAGAGGACATTCTTCGAAAAATCATATTGACTAGTGCATTCGATTGTTCTTTTGATTTTTCCAAAACATTTGATATGTTTTACAGAGCACTTGTTATTATGGATGTATTCATATTTGTGTGCTCTTACTTGCATTCATCTGAGTTGCATGGTCAGGTGTTTGAAAAGCTCCTGCGAGCTTTGACAGCATCTGAATTGGTGGCTTGACTCTTGAGATAAGAAGGAGTGGTTGATGGTCCTCCAACCTCCTATATAGCTTAAGGAGGTGATCGCTTAGGTGCACTCAGCACCTAACGTGATAAATCTGTTCCCTCTTTTCTCCTTCTTGATTTTCATTTTATATTTTTTCATTTTTCTTTTTCCTGTTTCTCTTTCATTTTTGCATATCCATTATTGTAGGTTTATTTTGTAAATATTTATGTTTTGTGGATACAGTGGCTCATTTGCTCCAAAGAAGACATTATGAGATCTAGGTGTAGGCGACGAGAGGCCATGCTTCAAACTTTTGAAAAAAGGGAAAAAAAAGGAAGAAAGGAACTTTTTGGAAAAAAACCAAAAGATTTTATGATTTTAAAGTTGTTTGTGGAGACTAGTACTATTTTGATTGGCCTTAATCTCTTGTATCTTGACCGCCAGCTTGTATACAAGTAAGATGTAAATGATGGATCTTTGTACCTGGTGTGTCTTTCCTCGCCCAATTCTAACCCCAACCGTCTATCACAGCTGTACAATCCAGTCCTTATTTGTAGCTCACCATTGTCTTAAGATTTTAGGCTTCTAGGTTGGTCCTCCCACTTGTCTTTTCTATTTTTCATCACAAAAAAAAACCAAAAAAAAAAAAGAAATAAAAAGAAAGCCTTAGAGTCGGGAATGACAAGTATAACTTTGAGGCATGCGCTACTAGGTGCTACCCTTTGATGCAATACTACTATTGGAAAAACTTGTTTCTTAAATCAATTAGTCAACAAAGTAGTCAAGTGGGATTGAGTCAGACTCTGGTTAGCTTAATTCCTAGGGTGATGGTATACTTACACACTGAGCACTAGGATAGATTCATTGTTGCGATGCTTTGTGGTGTGAAAAGTCGATGCTTGGATGTCATTAATAGGCATCAAGAATCTTGATATGTATATTGTGCCTGTATATAAACTGATACTTGAGATACAAGGACGACATGGATGATTTGACTGTGTACAGTCTTCTCCAGCCTGTATATACTAGTGTTTTGTTTGTTCATCCAAAATGATTTTTGGTTATTATTTTTGTTTTTAATTTTGTTTTTTTTGGTTCTATTTTGTGTGCATATCTTTTGCAAATCCTCACGAGACCTCACTCGTCCACTTAGAGGCGCCATGGGGTTTAAAAGGCTTATTGCGTATGCTAAATGTAACTATGATTCACATGAAAATGAGCAAGGTCCGTAGTTTAGCTTTTATTTTTGTTTCTGCTCGAGGACGAGCAAAAGGTAGCTGTGAGGGTATTTGATAGATCTTTTTTGACCTAATTTTAGTCCCTATTTGATCACTTTTTCTTATGGCGTTTATCTCGATTCTGGATGAGAAGAATCAAATTCACTTCCTTTGATCCAATTGTGCTTATAATGTGTTTTGTCTTACTTTCAGGAGAAATTCTCGAATTTTGATTGAAAGGAAGGCTTTGGGAATGAATTAAAGGAAGCATAGAGGTCTAACGAAGCCCCAGGAGCACAAGTGAGAGCTGCAGGATGCACACGGTCGTGTTGTAGGATACGCTTAAGTGTGCCACCTAGGCGGAGGGGACGCACGGTCAGACGCAGGGTCATGTGCCCGGACCGTGCATCCCACTTCATCCACATGCTGTAGTGCTTTTCGGCTTATATAAGGGGGTTTTCTCTCTTTTTTCCTGGAGTGGCCTTTTTCGGTTATTTTGAGGGCCAACTAGGGTTTAGCTCAGCCTCCCATAAACCCCTTTAAGAGGAGATTATATTAGCGGGTTCTTGTATGCATTGTAGAAGATGTTAGATTTGTAATAGAAGACTAAGTTCTTCTTCTCCTTTTCTCTTTAATTTCATGCTTTTTAATTTATTTGCTAGTTCAATATACTATTGTTTTGCTTTGGTTTCAATGTTTGTTTGTAAATTAAAAAGCTTTGATCTTTGGTTGTGCTTTGTGCTTGAGATGGCCGATTGATTCTTGTTTAGGCCTTGACCTAGCTTATTTATACTAGAATTTAAAGATTTCCGTCGCACCCATCAAGTGTTCGATGAAATGCTTAAAAGATCTTTCATCCTTATTTTGGGGCAATCGACTTATACCAAAAGGTGAGGTCAATTGTTTAGTGTGGGTGGAGAGAATGGCTAGTATTTGGACATGAGAATAATCCAATTCGAGTTAAATCTAGTGTTGCTACATTTATCGCTTAATTGGGCTAACTCCATGAAAATAGGTTGTTAGAATAATTAAACTAGCCTTTGACTCTTGAGAGAGGGCTTACGTGAGCTTTGATGGTGCAATCAATCATCCCTAAATCCTAGCATAGCTTGGAAAGGTTAGGGTTTGATTTGATTAATTGGTTTATCTTAGGTTCAAATATAACTAAAGCCTTTTGTTTGTTTTAGCAATTTAGTTCTATTTTTCTATCCCCCTCTCGTTTTCCCTAGCTTTAGTTGCTTTAGTTAGTTCTGGTACTTGGAAACACAACTCCCTACGGACGTCACCCGGAGTATTCAACGATGCACCTTGCACTCGGGGTTTATAAATATTAAAACTTCCCTAACAAGTTTTTGGCACCGTTATCGGGGAGTTGGCATTTTCCAATATCAAAGCTCACTTGAGTATTCGAGACTAGGCTTTTATTTTGAAAACAAAAGAAAAAACAAAAAAATAAGAAAATAAAAAATGTGTCTTTTTCATATGTCCCTCACCATGAGCATGAATTGTTTTGGAAATACTATGACGAACTATATGCTTTTCTTACTCATTGTGGCTATTGTTTGGAGAAATGGGAAATTTTAAGTACAGTCTATGAGGGTGTGAATTGCGACACATGTGCAATATTGGAGCATTGAGATTTTCTGCTAAAACTTTGATGAAGCATGTGATCCTCTTGATTGGTTGGCTTGGCATAGTTATGAATTTAAGACTAGCTATTTTGATTCCTGCAACCCAACCCTACTGAAATTTGTCATTGTTCTAATCATAAAAGTAATTCTTATCCTTGTGATATTTCTGATGATAGTTTTGCTAAACTATCCAGTATGATAGAGACAATGAATAACCAACAAATTGAGTTTGCTAACAAAATGCAGGAGTATGACCTATCACATGAGACCGGCCTTAGGTTTAGTTCTCCTAGACTTGATTTCAATCTGCATGATATTGGTGCGTCTTTCCCTCCTCTAGAGTCTAGACTAGAGAAAGTACTCAACCCTCTCTTGACTACTTTACTTACAGTTGCTCCATCCTTTACTACTACCCTTAGGGACAACATTGTGTTTATCATGACCTTTCTTGATACACCTTCCCCTTTAGCTTGGTCGACGGAGTTCGAGGTAGGTGAGACCTTTGGTGTTAGCACTAGTGTTGATGAGAATGACACTTTTCTGAGCCAGGAGATGTTTTCATTGAGGAGCATGATCTTGATGCGACTCCAATAAGGAGGTCTTATGTGGATGTCGTCACTACTGTTTCAACCAGTCTCGATCTTGCTGATAAAATATCCCCCAACCCTCTTGATACATTCCATGCTTTTCCTTCATGTTCACCCCCTTCCCTTCCCCTGAGTGTTGCGATATGTTCTTATTGATTCTCATGTGATACATGAAGGGAATGAGGTTGATTGTTCTGAGTCCCAATGTGCCTTTAGAGGGTACAACCCCTTCCTTGATCCTTATAGTCTATACCTAGAGGACATTCTTAAAAAAATCATATTAACTAGTGCATTCAATTATTCTTCTGATTTTTCCAAGGCATTTGATATCTTTAGCAGAGCACTTGTTGTTGTGCATGTACTCATATTTGTGTGCTCTTACTTACATTCATCTGAGTTGCATGCTCAGGTGTTTGATACACTCCTACGAGCTTTGACAGCATCTGAATTAGTGGCTTGACTCTTGAGATTAGGAGGAGTGGTTGGTGGTCCTCCAACCTCCTATAGCACCACCTTGAGGAGGTGATAGCTTAGGTGTACTCAGCACCTAACCTGATAAATTTGTTCCCTCTTTTCTCCTTCTTTATTTTCATTTTATATTTTTTCATTTTTCTTTTTCCTGTTTCTCTTTTATTTTTGTATGTCCATTATTATAGGATTATTTTGTAAATATTTATGTTTTGCTGGTACGGTGGCTCATTGGCTCCAAATAAAACATTGTGAGATCTAGGTGTGGGCATGGAGAAGCCATGCTTCAAACGTTTGAAAAAGGAAAAAAAAGGAAGAGAGGAGCTTCTTAGGGGAAAAAAACCAAAAGATTTTATGTTTTTTTAGTTGTTTGCAAAGACCAGTACTATTTTAATTGGCCTTGATCTCTTGTATCTTGAACGTCAGCCTGTATGCAAGTAAGATGTGCATAATGGATCTTTGTACCTAGTGTGTCTTTCCACACCCAATTCTAACCCCAACAGTATATCATAGCTATTCAATCCAATCCTTATTTATCGCTCACCATTGTCTTAGGATTTTAGGCTTTGAGATTGGTTCTCCCACTTGTCTTTTCTGTTTTTCATCGTAAAAAAAAAAAATAAATAAAAAGAAAGCCTTAGAATGGGGAATGAAAACTATAACTTTGAGGCATATGCTACTGGGTGCTACCCTTTTACGCAATACCACTACTGGAAAAACTTGCTTCCCAAATCAACTTGTCAATAAATTAGTCAACTGGAATTGAGTCAGACTCTAGTTAGCCTAACTCCTAAGGTGATGGTATACTTGCACACTAAGCACTAAGATGGATTCATTGTTGCGATGCTTTGTGGGGTGAAAAGTTGGTGCTTGGATGCCATTAATGGGCATCAAGAATCTTAATATGTATATTGTGCCTGTATATAAACTGATACTTGAGATATAAGGATAACATGGTTTATTTGATTGTGTACAGTTTTCTCCTGTCTGTGTATACTATTGTTTTTTTTTTGTTCATCCAAAGCCATTTTTTTAATTTTGTTTTTGTTTTTGTTTTTTTTTTCACGATTTTATGGGTATATCTTCTACAAACTCTCATGAGACCTCACTCGTCCACTTGGGGGAACCATGGGGTTTAAAAGGCTTATTGCACAAACTAAATGCGATCGTGATTCTGACGAAAGTGAGTAAGGTTCATAGTTTAGTTTTTATTTTTGTTTTTGCTCGAGGACGAGCAAAAAATAGGTATGGGAGTATTTGATAGACCTTTATTTGACCTGATTTTACCCCCTATTTGATCACTTTTTCTCATGGTCTTTATGTTGAATCTAGATGAGAAAGTGTCAAATTCAGTTCCTTTGATTCAATTGTGCTTATAATGTGTTTTGCCTTACTTTCAGGAGAAATTCTCGGAATAGAAAGGAAGGGTTTGGGAATGAATTAAAGGATGCACAGAGGTCCAACAAAGCCCTAGGAGCACAAGTGAGAGCTGCAGGAAGCGCACGATCGTGCAGCATTTTATGCATGACCGTGCCACCGAAGTGGAAGGCATGCATGACCGTGCACCCAAACCGTGTGCCGAAATTGTACGTCCTCCTTCATCCGCGTGCTGTAGTGTTTTTCGGCTTATTTAAGGGGGTTTTCGCTCCTTCTTCCGGGAGAGGGATTTTTGGGTTATTTTGAGAGTCAGTTAGAGTTTAGCTTAGCCTCTAATAAACCCCTTTAATGTGAGATTAGATTAGGGAGTTCTTGTATATATTGTAGAAGATATTAGATTTGCAATTGAAGACTAAGTTCTTCTTCTCCGTTTATGTTTAATTTCATGCATTTTAAATTATTTGCTAGTTCAACATATTATTGTTTTACTTTGGTTTCAATGTTTGTTTGTGAATTAAAGTTTTGATCTTTGGTTGTGATTTGTTCTTGAGATGGCCGTCTGATTCTTGTTGAGGCCTTGGTCTAACTTGTTCATGCTAGAATTTAGAGATTTCCCTCATGCCCACCCAAGTGTTTGATGAAATTCTTGAAAGAGCTTTCATCCATGTTTTGGAGCAACTGACTTATGCTGAAAGGTGAGCTCAATTGTCTAGTGTGGGTGGAAAGAGTGCCTAGTATTTGGACATGAGAATAGTCCAATTCTAGTTAGATATTGGTTGCTACTTTTATAGCATAATTGGGCTAACCCTATCAAAATAAGTAGTTAGGGCAATTAAACTAGCCTTCAAACCTTGAGAGAGGGCTTAGGTGAGCTTTGATGGCGCAATTGATCATCCCTGAATCCTAGCATAGCTTGGAAAGGTTAGGGTTTCACTTGATTAATTGGTTTATCTTAGGTTCAAATATAATCAAAATCTTTTGTTTGTTTTAGCAGTTCTGTTCTATTTTTCTATCCTCCTTTTGTTTTGCCTAGCTTGAGACGCTTTAGTTAGTTCTGGTATATGGAAACACAACTCCTTACGGATGAAACCCCGAGTATTAAACACTGCACTTTGCACTTGGGGTTTATGAATACTAAAACGCCCCTAACAAGTTTTTGGCGCCATTATCGAGGAGTTGGCATTTTTCAATATCAGAGGTTACTTGGGCATTTGGGACTAGGCTTTTATTTTGAACAAAAAATTTTAAAAAACCAAAAAAAAGAAAAAAAATTTTAAAATATCTTTTTCCTACTACCCTCAGTATGAGCATGAATTGTTTTGGAGATACTATGACAGACTATATGTTTTTCTTGCTCATTGTGGTTATTGTTTGGAGAAGTGGAAAATTTTAAATACAATCTATGAGCGTGTGAATGGTGAGACATGTGCTCTTTTGGAGCATTGAAATTTTTGTGCTAAAAATATTGATGAAGCATGTGATTTTCTTGACTGGTTGGCTTGGGATAGTTATGAACTTGAGACTAGCTGTTTTGATTCTTACTAACCACCCCCTTACAAAATTTATCATTTTTCTGATCATAACAGTAATTCTTGTCCTTGTGACACTTCTGATGATAGTTTTGCTAAACTGTCCAGTATGATAGAGACAATGAATAAGCAACAAATTGAGTTTGCTAATAGAATACGGGAATATGACCTATCACATAAGACCGACCTTAGGTTTAGTTCTCATCGACTTGGTTTCAATCTGTGTGATGATGGTGCGTCTTTCCCTCCTCGAGAGTCCGGACTAGAGGATGTACTCGAACCTCCCTTGACTACTTTACTCACAATTACTCCATCCTTTCCTACTATTCTCAGGGACGATACTGTGTTTGTCATGACCTTTCTTGATAAACCTTCCCCTTTAGCTCAGTCGACGGAGTTCAAGGAAGGTTAGACATTTAGTGTTAGCACTGCTGTTGATGAGGATGACACTTTTCTGAGTCAGGCGATGTTTTTATTAAGGAGCATGATCTTGATGCACTCTAGTAGGGAGGTCTTATGTGGATGTCGTCGTTACTATTTCAACTAGTCCCGATCTTGTTGATAATATATCCCCTAACCCTGTTGATACATTCTATGCTTCTCCTTCATGTTCACCAACCTCTCCTTTCCGTGAGTGTTGTGATATGTTACTTATTGATTCTCATGTGATACTTGAGGGGAATGAGGTTGACTGTTCTGAGTCCCCATGTATCTTTAGAGGGCATGACCCTTTCCTTGATCCTTATAGCCTGTACCTAGATGACATTCTTGGAAAAATCATATTGACTAGTGCATTCGATTATTCTTCTGATTTTTCCAAGGCATTTGTTATGTTTAGGAGAGCAATTGCTATTATGGATGTATTCATATTTGTGTGCTCTTACTTAAATTTATCTGAGTTGCATGATCAGGTGTTTGATAAGCTCCTGCGAGCTTTGACAACATCTGAATTGGTGGCTTGACTCTTAAAATGAGGAGGAGTGGTTGATGGTCCTCCAACCGCCCATAGCACCATCTTGAGGAAGTGATAGGTTAGGTGCACTCACCAGCTAACCTGATAAATTTGTTCCCTCTTTTCTCCTTCCTTATTTTCGTTCTGTATTTTTCATTTTTCTTCTTCCTGTTTCTCTTTTATTTCTGTATATCCATTATTGTAGATTTATTTTGTAAATATTTATGATTTACTGGTATGGTGGCTCATTGCCTCCAAATAAGACATTGTGAGATCTAGGTATGAGGGAGGAGAAGCCATGCTGAAAACGTTTCAAAAAGGGGAAAAAAAGGGAGAAAGGAACTTTTCGAAAAAAAAAACCAAATTTTAGTTGTTTGGCAAGGTCAATACTGTTTCGATTGGCCTTGATCTCTTGTATCTTGACCGTCAGCTTGTGTATAAGTAAGATATGCATGATGGATCTTTGTACCTAATGTGGCTTTCCACACCTAATTCTAACCCCAGTAGTCTATCATAGCTGTGCAATCCAGTCCTCATTTGTAAATCACCATTCTCTTAGGATTTTAGGCTTCCAAGTTGGTTCTCCCACTTATGCTTCCTATTTTTCTTCACAAAAAAAAACAAAAAAAAAAAAGAAATAGAAAGAAAACCTTACAGGCGGAAATAACAAGTATACCTTTGAGGCAAGCGCTACTTGGTGCTACCGCTTGAGGCAAAGCCGCTGTTGGAAAAACTTGCTTCCCAAATCAATCAGTCAATAAAATAGTCAAGTGGGATTAAGTCGGACTCTGGTTAGCCTAATTCTTAGGGTGATGGTATACTTACAAACTGAGCACTAGGATGGGTTCATTGTTGCGATGCTTTATGGAGTGAAAAGTTAGAGCTTGGATGTCATTAATGGGCATCAAGTATCTTGATATGTATATTGTGCCTATATATAAACTGATACTTGAGATACAAGGATGACATGGTTGATTTGATTGTGTACAGTTTTCTCCAGCTTGTATATACTAGTGTTTTGTTTGTTCATCCAAAACGATTTTTGGTTCTTGTTTTTGCTTTTAATTTTGTTTTTTTGCTCTATTTTGTGGGTATATCTTTTACAAACCCTCACGAGACCTCACTCGTCCACTTAGGGAACTATGGGGTTTAAAGGGCTTATTGCATACGCTAAATGCAACCATGATTCCTACAAAATGAGTAAGGTTCGTAGTTTAGTTTTCATTTTTGTTCTTGCGCGAGAATGAGCAAAAGGTAGGTATGGGGGTATTGATAGACCTTTGTTTGACATGATTTTAGCCCCTATTTGATCACTTTTTCGCATTGTTTTTATGTCGAATCTGGATGAGAAAGGGTCAAACTCACTTCCTTTGATTCAATTGTACTTATAATGTGTTTTGTCTTACTTTTAGGAGAAATTCTAGTGTTTTGATAGAAAAGAAGGCTTTGGGAATAAATTGAAGAATGCATAGAGGTCCAACGAAGCCTTAGGAGCACGAGTTAGAGCTGTAGGAAGCGCACGGTCATGCTGCAGGAAGCGCATGACCGTGCCACCGAGGCAGGGGGCACGCACGATCTGATGCACGGTCGTGCGCCCAGGCCGTGCGTCCCCCTCTGTCCGTGTGCTGTAGTGTTTTTTGGCTTATTTAAGGGGGTTTTCTCCCCTTTTTCCCGGAGAGGCCTTTTTGGGTTATTTTAAGGGCCAATTAGGGTTTAGCTTAGCCTCCAATAAACCCTTTAAGGTGAGATCAGATTAGGGAGCTCTTGTGTAAATTGTAGAAGATTTTGGATTTGTAATTGAGGACTAAGTTCTTCTTCTACTTTTCTCTTTAATTTCATGCTTTTTAATTTATTTGCTAGTTTAAGAGATTATTGTTTGGCTTTGGTTTCAATGTTTGTCTGTGAATTAAATCTTTGATCTTTGATTGTGATTTGTTCTTGAGATTGCCAATTGATTCTTGTTTAGGCGTTAACCTAACTCGTTTATGCTAGAATTTAGAGATCTCCCTCGCACCCACCAAGTGTTCGATAAAATGCTTAAAAGAAGTTTCATCCGTGTTTTGGGGCAATCGACTTATGCTAAATGGTGAGGTCAATTGTTTAGTGTGGGTGGAGAGAATGGCTAGTTTTTGCACATGAGAATAGTCTAATTATAGTTAGATCTAGGGTTGCTACTTTTAGGAGGTTAATTGGGCTAACCCTATGAAAATAGGTGGTTAGAACAATTAAACTAGCCTTCAACCCTCTAGAGAGGGCTTAGATGAGCTTTGATTGTGTAATCGATCATCCCTGAATCCTTGTATAGCTTGGAAAGGTTAGGGTTTGACTTGATTAATTGGTTTATATTAGGTTCAAATATAATCAAAGTCTTTTGTTCGTTTCAGCAGTTTAGTTCTATTTTTCTATCCCCCTCTTGTTTTGCCTAGCTTAAGATGCTTTAGTTAGTTCTGGTACTTGAAACACAACTCCCTACGGATGACACCCCGAGTATTCAATAATGCACCTTGTACTTGGGATTTATAAATATTAAAATTTCCCTAACAGTTAGCCCTGGCTTAACCCTTCCCCGATCTGGCTCTTCACAGCTCGGTCCTAGTAAGTCTTCATCCTTTCATCCTGCTGTTGTGCCTTGTTCTCCTCATGCCTCAGCCCGCCCTCTTTCAGCCATCCGATCCTCGACCTCCTCTGCTGACCTGCTACCTAGCCCTATCACATTGTATGGAATCCAAACCCTCTTCTTTTTCGTAAGCTTCTAAAGATAAAGGCGATGATAGAAAAATTTAATGCACTTATTCAAACTTGTTCTAGGCAACTTGTCCTTTGCCATAATAATATGAAGAGGTTCATATGACGCAACCATAGGGTTTTATTCACCCTAATTAGCCTCATCTTGTATGCGCTGAAAAAGTCTTTGTATGCATTAAAACAGGCTCCTCAAGCCTGGTTTCACAAGTTTAGCAGCTATCTTCTTTGCTTCCGCTTCACTTGCAGTCGTACTGACTCCTCCATGTTCATTTTACGTCAATCTACTCATATTCTTATTTTGCTTCTTTATGTGGATGATATTATCTTCAATGACAACTCTAGTCCCCCTCTCTTTTGCACCGCATTATATATCTCTTTTCTGCCCAATTCCCCATAAATGACTTAGGTGATCTTCATTATTTTCTAGGGATATAGGTTGTGCATACTCCTAATATGTTTTTCTTCTCTCAAGCTAAATATCTTTGGGACCTTCTCACCAAATTCCAGTTCCCTAAGTTTAAGCCCGTCTGCACTCCGCTTCCTCTCGTTATCCACTACATATGGGGATTTACTGTCTGATCCTGCTAAGTATAGAAGCATGATTGGGGCCTTGTAATATTTAACTATGACTAGACCAGATATATCGTACTCAGTGAATCTTGTTTGTCAAATTATGTATGCTTCTAGTACAACTCTTCTTTTAATAGTGCAACATATTTTTAGATATTTGTAGAGCACGGTTGATTATGGTCTTAAGCTCAAGCGGGAGAAGTCTCGTTTCATTATCCTTGCCTATTCTGATGCTGATTGGCCTGAGTGTCTAGATAGCTTTCACTCAACAACTAGGTATGCAATTTTCCTTAGTCCAAATATGATATCTTGGCGCTCTAAGAAGCTGCCTAAGGTCTCAAATTCCTCTATTAAAGCTGAATGTAGAGCAACAGCTTATATCGTTACTGATCTATGGATAATGCATGTCTTCACTGAGTCGAGTATCCCTTTCAGATCCTGTCATACAAGGTTTTATGTAACAATATCTTTGCCACATATATCACTACTAATTCTATTCTTCATGATCGAAGTAAGCGCATCAAGGTGGACTATCACTTCATTCTTGAACATGTTTCTCCTGGCGATCTTGTTTTCACCTATGTTCCCCCAGCTCCAGTTGGCTGATATCTTTACTAAGGATCCCTCCGGATAACATTTTCTATTTTTAAAGTCTGTGCTATCTATGAATCCCCCAATCCAAACTGAGGGGGTGTAATAAGAATAATGTATGATCGAAAAGCTGTATAACTAGCTCTAGAATTAGAGCTATGAAGGCACCTAGCCCAGTCAACATTGGAAGAGGTCATCACTAAGGATAAGGACTTTGCCTGCTTGGGAACCTAGCCATGATCAGCAGTGCTCTGTAAATAACGAAAAATACGCCGCACAGCAAAAAGGTGAGTGGTATAGGGGGCATGTATAAACTAAGACAAAAGGTTCACCGCATAAAAATATCTGGCCTAATCATTATGAAGTACTGTAATGCCCCTACCATACTACGATACTCAATAGCATCAGTAAGTCCCCATCAAATGATGATAATGTAGTTCTTGAAGAAAGTGTTGTGCAGACGGGCTTAAATTTATGTAGGTTGAACTGGGTGAGGAGGTCGTGAACATAGTTAGATTGAGAAAGGAAAAGGCAATCAAGAATCCACATAACCTGCAACCCCAAAAAAGTAATGAAGGTTGCTAAGATCCTTCATCAAAAAATGAGAAGATAGCAGGCAAATGATAATGATGAACAATTGTAGTGGAGCTGTTAGTGATAATAATATAATCCTCATAAAGTAACAAAACAACTAAAGTAGTATATGATCAAAAGAAAAACATTAAGGAGTTGGTCTTACTACAAGTGAAGCCCAAAGATTGCAAATAGTACTAAATTTGTGAAACCAAGCTGGAGGTGCTTATTTAAGGCCATAAAGATATTTGGCTGATTTGAAAACATAGTGGTGGTAATCAGAATGGACAAAACCCTAAGGTTGGGTCATGTAGACGTCTTCAGTGAGATCCCCATGAAGGAAGGCATTTTTTACGTCAAGTTGTCATATGATCCAACCTCGAGTGATAGCCAACAAAATAATAATGCCGATGGTAGTGGGTCTCACAACGAGACTAAAGGCATCATGAAATCCAAGCCTGTATGCTTATCAAAATTGTGGACCACCAATCGAGCTTTGTGTTACTCAATTTTCCCATTAGTATAATATCTGATCTTGTAAAATCCACTTACGTTACAACAAATTCATGTCAAGTTGAAAAGGAATCAACTTCTAAAGTATCATTTTGAACATGAACATTAAACTCCTTTATCTTAGCTTCTCTCCAAAGGGCATCTTTTAAGGCTTGTGTGCAAGAAATAGGTTTAGACTCATTATGTTCTATGGCTATGAGGGACAAAACAGTTCGAGAGTTGTGCACACTAGATTTTGACTGCATTTACATCAGGTGAAGATTAATGAGTTTAGAAGAAATGGCAGTGGGTGGATAAGAAGGCATATGAAATTGGGTGGCTGAAACAGGTAGGCTATTAGGCTGGCAAAGCACTAGACTATGTTTAGACGCTTAACTGGACACAATATTTATGGGCAGGGCGGCAGCATGGGCCTATATAAAGGGGACGCAACTTATACAGATAGGGAGGAAGAGACCTACATTGGGCTAGGCATAGAACTTATGGGTTGAATGGGGGAATGGGCCAGTGGAGAAGAGGAGGGTTGATGCTGATGTGGGACAAAAGGCTATACTAAACTGAAGGAGATGACATAAAGGGAAGAGCAGGCTTGACCTAGGCAGTGAGATGAGGTGGGTTAGGAATGGTAGATGTGACAACAAGCTCAATGGGATAAATATAGAATTAGTATGATGTGGTGGGAGTGAGGTTAAGATATGGGAAACATCTTCATAAAATACGAAATAATGATTAACATAAACCCAGCCAGTGGTAGAATCAAGCAACATTACTGTTTATAATATGATGCATAGCCAATAAAGACACACTATTTCGAACAAGGTTCCAGTTTATGATTTTAGGCAAAGAGGGCAAGAAAACATTCAAACCTAAAAACTCCTAGAAAAGAATTATGAAACCCCGGATTTTTTTTAATTTACTTATCTATATATTCAAATTTATTTGGTTAATTTTTAATTAATACGTTCTCAACCGACCTAGTATGCTTCAGCTCGTAGTGTTTATTTTGTGATGATTTTAGTAGAACAGTGGAATAGTTGTGGTAGAGTGGTAAGGCACCCACAAAGGTTCCTAGAGGTTGTGGGTTCAAGGCTTGGTATCCTTATTCCTTCTTTTTCTTTCTTTAAAAAAAATAAAAGAGAGGGGAAAATTTATGAGGAGCCGTAAGAGTAAGGGGAAGGGGGAAGGCACAGAAAAACCCTAGCTTCTTTTTAAAATTTTTCCCTCTCTCTCACACTACCCCCTCTCTCTTTTCTCTCCCTCAGCTGGCCTCTCTCTCTCTCTCTCTCTCTCTCTCTCAGCTTTCTTTCTCTCTCTAGCCCTTAAACCCAAGCGGTGCTGCCACCCTCCCGTGCACCACCACCCCTTTGCTCTTGCTCCTTATCATTGGCAAGTGATGGGTGCATAGATTCCCAAACCCTTCCCATGCACTTAAATGTGGGTTTTCTTTTATTATTTGGTGATCTTTCGATTCAACAGTGCAATGTTATAATTTTTCATGCAAAGTTTCAAATTTTTAGATTTGAACCCTTGGGTGTGTGAGGATACAACCGTCTCCTTGACAAAACCGAATCAAGGTAAGCAAAAAATCAATGTTTCGGCTCCTATTTAAATAAATTTATAATCTTTGGCTTGACTTGGATTTTTTGGGGGGCTTAAAATCATTATGGCTGATGCTGGTAGTCGTGTGAACGGATGTTGTGGAGATTGGTGTTAGTCTTAAAATGTGTTACCGTAAGTGCACGATGCCAGTTATAGCTAGCTGCAGCAAGTAGGGGTCGTGTCCACAGGGAACTCGGTTTCAACCACCGCACCAACCTATAACACTCTATTTAGCCCAAAATCTATAAAAATTAGTTTTCACTAAATAACAGTTCTATTCTACTGAAGACTACTGCTATTATCTAAATCAATACGAACAAGGGTCCTGGATTGGGGTTCCCCACACTATTATGGTCCTTGGACTATAAACTAAGTCATGCAATTTGACCCACACAGACAATTGAAATGGACTGATTACCAATTAAAGCGCATCTACGCCTTCTCTTGAAGGTCGTTGGACTGGGTAAGTGATCCTAATTATCTATTTTCATGAAACAAGAATCAATAAAACCACAGGATTAAGTAACCGCTATTCCCAATTGAACTCCTAACTATTTTCATGTTAAGAAATTAAATGCTCACAAAGCAGCTCTAAGTAAAGGATTCAACTGTCGTTAATCTCCTAAATCCTAACTTAAGAATAGGAATTCAACCCTTTCATGTAATTCATCGAACACTTGGTGCGCTAAGTAAGAGTTCAGTCATAAACATGGGCATTTATTTATAAAACCTAGAACATGGTTCTAATTCGTACAATAGGGGCTACACCCAATCCAAGAAACAAATTTAGCCTCTAATCATCATTTCAATCACAATCAGAATCAAGAACGTGAACATGATTAAAAGTACTAACTTTGAACTAAAACACAAGAGAAAAAGGGAAAGGAACATACTTTTTATTAACTGCCGCAATAATATACCAAATGCATGGATCAATCCCAATCCAATGCTTCGAAATCAAGAACAATTCAGATCTAAAAAACCTAAAGTCGCCGTTTTTTGAGAGAGAAGAAGAGAGAAAATTACATAATGCCTAATTACAATGCTCCATCGCAATTAATCGGGAATCACTAAAGTGGCACGGTCCCACTGTGCCACTTTGCCGCCTCTCCTTTTCTTGTTTCCTGGGGTTGCACGGTCACCCTGCCTGGCATGGTGCCCCCATCGCACTTCCTCTTAACTTAAAATCTACCTTTTTGGCTCCTGTTTGGCGTGGCATTAGCTTGTTTTCCTTGTTTCTTCCAATCGAACTCTTGAAAACACAAAAACACATCATATAGGCAGATTTGGGGTAAAGAACGCCTAATCAACCTCTATACTTTTGAAGTTTTATCGAAAACTACCGAAATGCGAGGTAAAAATCAAGTCTAAAGGAGGTTAACTAACGGGATAATAGAGAGAGGCACCTCGAATTGCCACCATCCTCAGGCAAGCGGTAACAACTAAATCAGCAGCCATAGTGACCCATAGCTCGGGAGTGCAACAACGGCAAAACCTTTTTTTTTTTCAAAAACAAATGTTCCAAAACAAAAATTGCTCGGCTATGGTACAAGAGTAAACACCCTATCTGCAACCATTTCGAAGCTTCCTGCTTCCCCCTGAATCATTAATGAGCTAGTTAGATTAGTAGGCTCTCACTTTAGGAATAAGAGCTGAAACACTCCTCTCATGCGTTTGGGGCAGAAAACGATCACTCAAAATCATCCTCAATGCACGCATTCTACCATAGGCTTGGCAAAACTCTCAGTTCTCCGTCAATGGAGGCAAAATGTGCAGGTGTCAATCATAAGGACTTTTCAAAGGTTGTAATGGGGTTATGGCTAGAGGTAAGGGAGGATAGAATTTAGGAGGGAGGAGCTAAAAAGCCAAGTAGAGAGCAATGACAACCATCTCCTCACCAGGAATACAACCATTACCCATATCCCACAACTCAAACCACAAATGAAAAAGGGAGTTGAAACCACTTCTCTTTTTGTAAAATCTCTTGACCATACATCTTATTCATGCACTTTTCTTTATTGTTTGTTTTTTTTTTTTGGGGAAAGGAACGTGGCCAGAGAATGGCTAAGGTCTAAGGACTGTTTCAACTCCCAACCGTACAACACTAACAGCCAATCAAAGCCAGCTACTGAATGGACCAGCAAGCATATTACCCAAACCAAGTAACTTACGACATTGCTCTACTAACTTAGCACAAGATAGGATTATTCATTTCAGGCCATGGGTTAAGTAGACATAGGTTTATCGAATGGTAGGGGAATAGCTCAAAGGTGGGGACAAACAGATCACACTAGCGCATGGTGGCTTTTTGGCTCATCTGGCTCACAATGAACAAATGCCTCAATCATATTAACACCACGCATATACCAACCGTGACCTCGAAGAGGGTTAGGCCAAGTTCTAGATAAGTCTATGCAAACGGCGAACACTTATGAAAGGGTGTTCAAGACCATGTAGAGTGAATGGTTATTGTAGGCTTAAAAATCTCACTGGGTCTTCTACCAAAATCATGAACTAGCTCAGATGGCGAACAACAAAGGTTCAGCCAATTCACATCACAGCAGTTATCAAGGGCAAATACACAAGTGCATAAAGCTTAGCAGTCAAAGTCATTTCCAAAATAGTTTCACAAGATATTAGCCCAAATTGAGCCTCATTTTCCACAAGCTACCACAACTGACCAATCACATCATCACCCCTTGAATGTCATCATTAGAGGGGTTTTCATAACCATTTTTTTTTTTGAAGGCAGTAAAACTAATAAGAAGATCCATAAGTAGATAACTAAAGAGAAGGGTGAAAAGAGTTACCACGTGGTCTTGTACGACCCTACCCATCATGTTCCCACTTCAGATCAATGGTTAGGAAGGGAATATATACAATGCATCAGCTACCTTAACGGGATGTCTTACACGCCTACCTAATGTATGAAATGAAATGAAGACCTAAGAATGCCGTTAAACTAGAATGAGACCTAAAGTGCCAAATACGAGGAAATATATACAATGCACCCCACTAAATGGATATGAACATCCCCCCATGCTTGGACTTTTCATTGTCCCCAATGAAAATGTGATGCATAAGAAAAGAAGGGGAAGGGGGAATACACTTACAGTCACTGGGTGTCGTCGGGCCTGGGAGGTGGCCAGAAATGCGGAGGGAATGGATGGAAGATGGAGGGATCATAAGATTAGAAGGATGAGGAGCAGCCCTGATCGCCCTGAGAGAAGCGCAAACGCTCCTCCAGCTGTGAATGGACTCCGACTGGCGCTAAAGTAGCTCGTTCATCCGCCGGCGCTCCTCGTGCTCCCGGGCTTCCCTCATAGCCCGTTCCTCCTTCCTCTGAATCCGTCGCTGCTCTCGCTCCTCCTAGCTGTCGATGAAACCCCGGAAATAGGAGACGCCCTCCTCAATGGAGTCCATGCGCCTGGATAGGCAACTGAAGTCCGCACGTATGCCAGTGAATCCCTCCCGAAGCCCTGAAACCTCCATTTGGAGGTTGAAGAAAGACTGGAGAAGGGTAGGGTCGAGCGGCATGTATGCCACTGAGGAAGAAGACCCACCAATCTCATGGGTGAACGGTGGGTAAAGTGGTGGAGGAGATGGTGGGATGACCGCCTCCTCAGCATGATCCTCGGGCTCGGGTTCTCCTTATCCCGTACCAATGTCCTCCTCCTTCTCCTCATCACATTCATCATCTCCCCCATCATCAAACTCAATGTCATCATCAGCCACTAACTGTTCCTCCCTAGATAGAACAGTTGCCCTACTAATCCTCTGGTCGCAGTTCCAATTTCTTTTATTGGCGACCGTGGTGCGCTCAACACCGAGAAGAGTGAAAAGGATGGCTTTGTGGTGGGGGGTACCTAATGGTGTCACCTCGGGCGCCTACAACATGCATATGGTGAAGGGCGCCGAGGTTTTGAGGTGACCACCTAGGAAATGAGACTCAAGAGTAGAGAGCCTCGAGCCGTAGCGTAGGGCATTAGTAATGGCGATAACAGTGCCGCTAATGCTAATGACATTCCCGTTGCTGGTCTTGGCTACTTCTATGAATGCCCCCGTGTCCATGGAGGTGGCTGATAGGGCGCACCAGATAATAAATAGCTTGGCCTTCTGATAACCATTTTGGTTATCGTTGCACCCGAAAATGATGTTGGCGGTTAGGCGCTGAAGGTACCGCAGGTTGACATTACAAATGTCGGTGGGCTTGGCCTGTCGAGGGCTAAAAATCCTAGGTCTCCCCCACCGGTCAGTGTATTCCTTCCGTTTTGAGCAGGTAATGCTCAGCCAAACAGGATTAGGTCGCCACAATGAGGGCACATCTCTAAAAGCCTCGTCGACCACCGGGAATCTCAACAGTTCATTAAACATCCTCAAGTTCATCCGGCGGTCAATGTTGAACATATGAAAATAAATGGCTACCTCATTACCACCGTAACTACCATCCCAATTGACATGTAGTGAACTCAAAAACTTGATCATAAGACGGTTGTAGGATGTGCATTACAGGTTTATGTACTCGGTCTATCCTAATCTACCAATCAGAGTCAACATGTCATCCAACATTCCCAAAGAACTCAACGAGTCAGCATGAGAATATTTTTGCTAACTAGTGTTCCTAGTGGCTAAAAGCTCAAATCGTGACTTTTGTTCATCACTGACAAATTGCAAACCCCTAGTGCTAGCAGGTAAAATGAGAGGGTATGCATCCTTAGCACCTTTAGCAGAAGCGGTTGCAGCTGAAGAAGAGGTTGCCCTTGATGATTTCTTGGGTTGGGATGGAGCCCTTGAAGCCTCTCGAACTCATTTCTTGCCCATTGTGTGAATGAACAACAGATCTGGACCTAAAAATAGAGGTAGGAGCTGAAAATGACAAGAGAGAGAAGGGATAATTTTTTTCTCTACCATCTTCAACCTCAACAATGGAGGTTAGGGTGTTAGAGAAAGAAAGTGGGCTATGGGAAAGGGTGTATTTGGGTGAAGTGAGAAATTTTGAGGGAAAAGTGGACGGATGTGAAGGAATTGAAGAAATTTAGGGAAATTTAAGAGAATTTGAGAGTTTTGAGGGAGGATTTGAGGGGCTAATGGTGAGGGAGAGAGAGGGGTTTTCATGTTTTTAAAGAGAGAAAGGGGAGAACTTGAATAGGGAAGAAGGAGGAAGAATAAGGAACTTGGCCCTTTTAGTCGATTTTGAATATGGCATGGTCGTACCACCATGCCATAATGCTGCCTGGGTTCTGCAAATACAAAAACATGCCACGGTCGTGCCACAAGGCACGATGCAACCGTGCCACATTTCTGAGCATTGATCCATGATTTTCTTGCTCCTTCTTTTTTTTTTTTTGAAGTCTTAAGGGGGCGGCACGACCATGCCGGCATGGGGTGCTCATGCCAACTTTCTGCCCTCTAAGTCTTCTCCTTCCAAATTTGTTGCTTCTTGTTATCACTCATTTTTTTCCTTGAACTTTTTCCTCTCATCTCCTCCTTTTTTTTTTCATTTTCTTTTTTTTTCTTCTCTTTTTTTTTCTTTGTTTTTTTCGAAAGTAGCAAAGTTTTGGTTATCTCCCAAGAAGCGCTTGTTTTAGGTCCCGAGCTTGACCTTAAAAATCTTTCGGGAAAGGAGACATCGGGGAGGGCACAAGTAACCTTTCCCTCAAGTGACTCGCCGGCCATGTAGTGTTTCAGAAGAGACCCATTCACCTTCAACGAGCCGGTGGTCTCAGTGCCGATCACAATAGCCCCGTATGGGTACACCTTCAACACCTTGAAGGGGCCTGACCATCTAGAACAAAGCTTCCCCGCGAAGAACTTCAAGCGGGAATTGAAGAGAAGAACTGAGTCACCTTCCCAAAACTCACGACGGTTGATAAACTTATCGTGCCACCGCTTAGTTTGCTCCTTGTAGAGTTGAGAACGGTCATAGGCATCCAAACGGATCTCCTCAAGTTCGTTCAACTGCAACATCCTCTTCTCCCCGGCGGACTTCAAATCGAAGTTTAGGAGCTTGATGGCCCAATAGGCCTTGTGTTTGAGCTCCATAGGTAGGTGGCAAGACTTACCGTAGACTAACCAGAACGGAGTGGTTCTAATTGGGGTCTTGAATGCATTCCAGTAGGCCCAAAGAGCGTCATTCAGCTTGTCCACCCAATCCTTACGAGATCCCGCAACCGTTTTCTCCAAAATAGACTTGATTTCCCAGTTGGAGATCTCTACTTAGCCACTAGTTTGAGGGTGGTAGCCAAGTCCATACTTGTAGTGCACTCCATATTTCCTCAAAAGAGCTTCCAGTTTCTTCTCTATGAAGTGCAGCTCATTGTCACTTATCAACATCATCGAGACTCTAAAATGAGAGAATATAATCTTCTTGAAAAGTTTAGCCACTACCCTGGAGTCATTGGTAGGGCTAGCCACTGCCTTCACCCATTTGGAGACGTAGTCCACGGCAATTAGGATGTACTTGTTACCCCTCGAGGACGGGAAAGGTCCCATAAAGTCGATGCCCTAAACATCAAAGATTTCCACTTCAAGGATGAAGTTAAGGGGCATCTCATTCTTCCTTGTCAGATTCCCCATCCGTTGGCAGCGATTACATGCGCGGACGTATGTATGGACGTCCTTGAAGAGTGAGGGCTACCTTAGTGGCTGTCTTGGAGGGGCTCGCATGTCCTCCACATGGAGAGTCATGATAATGGGAGATCACACTCTAAATATCCCCATCAGAAAGGCATCGCCTGTAAATCCCATCCTTACACAGCTTGTAAAGGAAGGGCTCCTCCCCAAAATACATCTTGACATCATGGAGGAATTTCTTTTTCTGGTGGGAGGATAAATCGTGGGGGAGGATTCCCGAAACTCGGTAGTTTGCATAGTCAGTGAACTATGGGGCTTGTCCCGAGGTGATGTCCATGAGATGCTCATCAGGAAAAGCATCATCGATGGGGATGCCATGGCTCTCAATAACAAGCCTGGACGGATGATCGGCCACAACATTCTCGGCCCCCGCCTCATCTTTGATCTCCAGATCAAACTCCTGGAGTAGCAGAATCCACCGGATGGGGTGAGGCTTAGCATCTTTCTTCTCTAGGGGGTGCTTAAGTGCGGAATGGTCGGTGTACATGATGACCTTAGAATAGAGGTGATAAGGTCGAAACTTCTCCATCGCATACATGACCGCACGCAGCTCCTTTTTAGTCGTTGTGTAGTTCTGCTGCGCCTCATCCAGTGTTCTACTAGCATAGTAGATCACCACTTGCTTCTTATCCTTCCTTTGTCCTAGGACTGCCCCCACCCCATGATCGCTAGCATCACACATGATCTCAAAAGGGAGATCTCAGTCTAGTGGTTGTATGATGGGGCAGAAATTAGTACCTGTTTAATTCTACAAAAAGCCTCATGGCACTCATCAGTAAAGATAAACAGGGCATCCTTGGCGAGCAGCTGAGTTAGAGGTTTAGCAATCTTGGAGAAATCCTTGATAAAGTGGCGATAAAACCCTGCATAACCAAGGAAACTCCGGACCCCATTTACCGAAGTAGGAGGGGGAAATCGCTCAATGACCTCTACCTTAGCCTATCTACCTCGGTGCCCCGATCAGATATAACATGACCTAGTACTACTCCCCCCTGTACCATAGAGTGGCACTTTTCCAAATTCAATCCTACGTTGACTTCCTCACACTTACGGAGTACCTTGGTTAGATTTTCTAAACAAAGGTCAAAGGTACCTCCATAGACGGAGAAGTCATCTATAAACACCTTTATGGTGTTTTCAATAAGGTCCGAAAATATGGCAGTCATATAGTGTTGGAAAGTGGCAGGGGCATTGCGCAATCCGAATGGCATCCTTCGATAAGCAAAGGCACCATACGGGCACGTAAAGGTCGTCTTCTCCTGGTCATCGGGATGGATAGGAATCTGAAAGAAACCTGAATACCCATCCAAATAACAGAAGAAAGAATGACGTGCCAAACTTTCCAACATTTGGTCAATGAAGGGGGGAAGTGATCCTTCTGGGTGGCTTGATTCAGTCTACGATAGTCAATACACATGAGCCGCCTGGTCACAATCCTGGTCGAAATGAGCTCATCCCACTCATTCCTAATGACAGTCATCCCTCCCTTTTGAGGGACTACCTGAATTGGACTCACCCACTCACTATCTCAGATAGGGTAGATGATCATGTTAAGTATTTTAATAATTTTCTTTTCCACAACCTCTTGTATGTTGGGATTTAAACGGCGCTGAGGTTATCGGGAGGGACAATGACCGTCATCAAGAAAGATGCGGTGCATAGAAAATGAAGGACTAAGTACCCGAATATCATCAATACTATAACCAATGGCGCCCTTATGCTTACGCAGCATATCCAATAATTGTTCCAACTGGGGGCCATTCAGTTTGGCATTAACAATGATAGGAAACTGATGGGACGGGCCGAGGAATTCATACCTTAGATGGGAAGGTAGAGGTTTTAGCTCTACCATTGGTAGGCACTCCTCTTCTTTCTTGGAGGTGGGCTCCTCCACACGAAGGACCCCTCTGCGGGACTACTTAGGCATATAGGCAGTAGACTCATTGAGGAGTCTAGCGTACCCCTCTTTCTCCCCCGAACGAGAGTTAGTTGCACAACAGCCAACCAACGCAGCCTCTGGTGGATCCTCCACAGAATATCAGGCCTTGGCCTCCTGGTTGAGGGCTTCCTCCAGCACATCGACTCTACAGCACGAGTCGCCGGAGGTGGGGGAGGCCACAACTTGTGGCAAGCTAAACTCCATCTTTTCATCCTCTACTTGAAGGGAAAGCCTATCGTTCTTCGTATCTATCATTGCTCCCATAGTGGCTAGAAAAGGTCACCCAAGTATGATAGGAATGCGGGAGCCTTCCGCCATCTCCATAACCACAAAATTACATGGGATGAAGAACTTTCCCACTTGTAGTAGAACATCCTCAAGAATACCCAAAGGGTATTTGACGGATCTATTAGCTAGCTGCAAAGAGATGGTAGTGGATTTCAGCTCCCCCACTTGCAGCTTCTTGCATATGGAATAGGGCATAAGAACTCTAAGGTCGTATAGTACCCTACTGATAGTTACGTCCCCAGCTGAACAGGGGATGGAGAAGCTTCTTGGATCTGAAAGCTTAAGAGCCAGTTTGTTCTAAATAATTGTACTACACTCCTCAATGAGTGCTACGGTAGCATTCTCGAGCAATTTCTCTTTGTTGAATAATAAATCCTTCAGAAATTTGGCGTAAGAAGGCATGTTAATAATAGCCTCCAGGAAGGGAATGTTGATGTGGAACTGTTTCAGCATTTCGAGAAACTTCCCATACTTCTGCTCCTCCTTAGCCTTTACTAACCTCTGAGGACATGGAACAGGAGGCTTATAAGGCTTCACTGGAGGTGAAACATGCTCATCTCTAACCTCCTGAGTCTTTTAGTATAGGCTCTCTCACTAGGAATCTCAATAGGGCCTCCCTGGCAGCATCCCTCTCATTATCGATCTCCCTCCTTTCTTCCCTCAGGGGCATAGGAGGACTTTCTAACTCCCTGCCATTTCGTAGTGTGATAATGTTCATCTGGCCCTTAGGATTAGCCTCAGGTTAACTGGTCAATGTCCCTGGGGCCTAGACAAATGGCTCACCTGCTACGCAATCTGGGCTATCTGGTTCTCCATCATCTTCTGGTGAGTCGTCATAGTCTCAAATTTAGCCGTCAACTGACTGCGCGACTCACCGTCTTGGTTTAGGTCACTATGAAGTGCTCTATAAGATTCTCCAGATTGGATTTTGGCTGGGATGGCTGTTGTTGTAGAGGTGGGGCGTAGGGTACCCTATGTTGAAAACCAGGGGGCTGAGGTTGAGAGGCATTGGGTGACAAGGGGTTGTTGTTGCGGTAGGAGAAATTAGGATGATTTCTCCAACCGGGGTTAGATGTGTTTGAGAAGGGGTTAGTTTATGGGCGTTGGCCACAGTTTTGCATTGCATTAGCATGCTCAACGCCTAGGAAACTGGATTGACACTCAGCAGCAACGTGGCCTTGAATGCCATAAATTTCACAAAGGGCCCCAACCTTAAACATCGCACCTGAGGGACCCCCCACTAAACTCTCTGGAGGAGGAGTCCCAAGCTTGTCAAAGCGCTGTGCCAAGGCATCAATCTTACTAGCTAGCAGTCCACAGCATCGATCCCATAGACCCCATTGGCCCTCTTCGAGGCTACCCTCTCGCTGGACTAACGGTAGTTGTTGGAGGCCATCTCCTCCAATAAGGCTTTCGTAGCCTCTTTCGACTTCCCCATAAGTGCGCCGTCAGCTGCGGCGTCAACAGACATCTTCAGCGACTGGTCTAATCCATTGTAGAAGTTTTGGATTAGAAGCCAGTCGGGTACTCCATGGTGGAGGCATTGGCGTTGAAGATCTTTGAATCTTTCCCACGCTTCATAAAGTGACTCGTCGCCTCGTTGAGAGAAGGAGGTGATTTCTGCTCTCAACTTAGCGATCTTGCCAGGGGGAAAGTAGTTGCTTAAGAATGCAGTCGATAGGGCCTCCCAGGTAGTAAAGGAGCTCGGCTCTTCATTATGGAGCTCGTCACTGGCTCTGTCCATAAGCGAGAAAGAAAAGGGTCGTAGTCTGATTGCGTGGCGGAGATACCGTTGAGCTTGATCGTGTCACACTTCGCCAGGAAGTTGCGAAGGTGAATATGAGGGTTCTCCGTGGGACGCCCACTAAACTGATCCTTTCTACGAAGGATACAAGAGCAGACCATAGCTCAAAGTTGTTCGCTTCGACGGCCAGGTTGACAATGGACGAGATGAGGCCGGTGGCCTGCGGTACGACATAGTCCTGCAGGACCCTAGGATTTCTCTCGGCCATGATGACTTGCTACTGTTGTTGCTTCCTCGCACCGCTCTGCCTTCGCACAGTGGCTTCTATCTCAGGATCAAAGGGAATAAGTGGTCGATCCCTCTGACTGCGCCTGTGCATACAAAGCCAAGAACTACACCAAGCATAAGTAGGTTCAAGCAAAGCTAAAAGAACAAGGGGGGAAAAGAAGGTCGAAAAAGAAAAAGAAAAAGCCTAATCTAGAGCATTTTGAATTGCTTTTGATTTTGAAACAACCAAGTTCCTCGGCAATGGCACCAAGAACTTGTTAGTCTTAAAATATGTTACCGCAAGTATACGGTGCCAGTTGTAGCTAGCAATGGCAAGTACGGGTCGTGTACACAGGGAACTCGGTTTCAACCACCCAACCAACCTATAACACTCTATTTAGGCTAGAATCTACTAAAATTAGTTTTCACTAAATAATAGTTCTATTCTGCTAAAGACTATTGCTATTATCTAAATCAATACTAATAAGGGTCCTGAATTGGGGTTCCCCACACTATTATGCTCCTTAGACTATAAACTAAGTCATGCAATTCAACCCACGTAGACAACTGAAATGGAATGATTACCATTTAAAGCGCATCTACTCCTTCTCTCGAAGGTTGTCAGACTGGTTAGGTGATCCTAATTATCTATTTTCATGAAACAAGAATCAACAAAACCACAGGATTAAGTAACCGCTATTCCCAATTGAACTCCTAACTATTTTCATGTTAAGAAATTAAATTGCTCACAAAGCAGCTCTAACTAAGGGATTCAACTATCCTTTATCTCCTAAACCCTACCTTCGGAACAGTAATTCAACCCTTTTAGGTAATTCATCGAACACTTGGCGTGCTAAGTGAGAGTTTAGTCATAAACATGTGCATTGATTCACAAAACCTAGAACATGGTTCCAATTCGCATAATAGGGGCTACGCCCAATCCAAGACAATAAATTTAGTCTCTAATCATCATTTCAATCATGATCACAATCAAAAACGCGAACATGATTAAAAGTACTAACTTTGAACTAAAACACAAGAGAAAAAGGGAAAGGAACGTTTTTTATTAACTGCCGCAATAATGTACCAAATGCATAGATCAATCCTAATCCAATGCTTCGAAATCAAGAACAACAATTCAGATCTAAAAAATCTGAAGTCCTCGTTTTTTGAGAGAGAAGAAAAGAGAAAATTATATAATGCCTAATTACAATGCTCCATCGCAATTAATCGAAAATCACTGGCACCGTGCCACTTTGCTGCCTCTCTTTTTTTTGTTTCCTAGGGTGGCACGGTCACCCTGCCTGGCATAGTGCCCCCATACCACTTCCTCTTGACTCAAAATTTACCTTTTTAGCTCCTGCTTGGCACGGCATTAGCATGTTTTCCTATTATTTCCAATCAAACTCCTGAAAACACAAAAACACATCATATAGGCGGATTTGAGGTAAAGAATGCCTAATCAACCTCTATAATTTTGAAGTTTTAACGAAATCCGCCAAAATAAGAGGTAAAAATCAAGTCTAAAGAAGGGAAAATAGAGGTTTATCAATTGGGACAAAAGGAACACTCTTTGAGGTAAAATTTTTGGGTAGAATGCTACTGGTTTGAGACCAGAATATCCCTCAATTTTAAAAATTCATCCACGATGTTATACTAGTCCCAAAATTATGAACTTTTTGTGGCAGTTAGGCCAAGATGTTCTTTGCACTAAAGTTTTTGAATCAAGGGAATCGGATCTAATTAAAAAAGCTATAGACCAATTACTAGGACTGCACAAATCTGGGCTGTCAGTTATAGTATAATAGTTTTGGAAAATTTGACCTAGTAGTTGATGGAATCTAGAAAACACTAAACATAGAACTTGTAAGGACAAGTCAAGCTTTCCAGAATGGGTGAGATCTTTGAATTTCAACATCGGGATCTCAAGTTATGGCTTCTGGAAGTTGGGCCTAGTTTTTAACCTGAACTGGAAATTGGCTTAGTCACATTTTGGAATCCCTAAAATCGTCTAAAAAGCTTAGAAAATTTTTTCTATGCAAGGGATGGACTTTAGATGTGTCTTGTAAAAATTTGGGGGCTAAGTATTGATGTTATCTTGGCCCAGGTACAGATCATTAGGCCCGAGCTAGGAAACTAAGCCTGTAAGTTGCGGATAACCAAGTAACAATTATACCCTAACCCTCCCCCGATTATCCTTTGAAAGACGTGACTTGTGAGTATGCTTGAAGGTTGTTTTGTATTGATGTTGGGGGGATTTTTCAGTGTGAATGTGAAATGAGATATCTTCTATGATTTATGCTAAAATGTTTTGCTAAATCAGTGAGTGCATCGATTATTGGGCTGATTGTGTTGTGAAAATAATGCAAAAATATTTTGGGATCAGAATGGGTCGGGTTGGAATGTGTATCATGGTTTAAAATAAAGGTTAATTATGAATGTTAAATATCTGGCTGAATGGGTGAGACTGAGAAGTTATGTTCTTGTTTTATTGAAGGCCGTTAGCCTTTCCAGGGTAAAGTGCATGGATGTGCGCAGCCATGTGGCTCCTTGTGGATAGACGTGGGCTATGTTAGTTGTAACCGTCCATATTGATGATAGGCCAGATATGGTTAAGCAGTAACCGTCCCAGTTGATGGTAGGCCAGGTTATTGTAAAGCGGCTACACTGAACCCGAGCGCAGGCTATGAGACCCAGTAGGGTCGCTCACCTTTGTGAACCTGATATAAAATAAAAGGAACTTGAGATATTATATGCTTCTGTTGAGGATGTATAAGTACTTGTGTTGCGCTTGTTGTTGTCCACCCCTAAAATGGTTTGAAATGAATTTGTGTGTGTTTTGACTGTTAGGGGTAGTTGTTATTAAATTTATCTTATTTTTCAAAATGTTTTGTTTTCAAGTGAAGTGCACGAGCATGGAGATGGGAACTCGAATTAGTGCAAAGCCGAGAAATAAGATTTAGTCGAATTCATTCAGCTTCTGTTTAGACTTGGTTGAAGGATTGTGGTTCAGTTTTGCCTTTGTTTTATTGCTGTAAGACTCGAACTAATGTTATGACTTGAGAGTATAGCTGTATTATAGTCTTGGTTTCAGTCTGGTATTTCCAAGAAGGAAACACGGTAGTAACACCCCACTTAGGTTTTCTCTACTGCCACGTATACAAAAATGATGCGGATCTTTGACGGAAAAAGTGATGGCGCAATGACCCGTAGAAGAAAGGCAGACATTCCGACGGAAAAACCGACGGAGACCGGCGGAATTTTGAAATTCCGACGGAGAAAGTTTCCGTCGGAATTTCCGTCGGAATTCCGATGGAATTCCGTCGGAATCCGTAAGAAATTCCGTTGGAATTTTTGAGCGCGCGATTCAAAAAATTTTCGGTGCGTACTTTAAGAGTTTTGGAGGAATTTCGCATTCATTTGCACCATGAAGAGAGAGAGAGAGAGAGTGGGCAAGGAAGAGAGAGAGAGAGAGGAAGCAAGGAAGAGAGAGAAGGAGGAGGTGTTTGTAGTTTCCGGTGGCCGGTGATCGGAAAGATTTGGTGTTGTCGCCTGTAATTTAATGGTAAGTTATTTATTTTGAGTTGATTTGCTATTTGAAATTGAAATATTTAAGTTATTTGGGTTTTTTATGGTGGTTAATTTGTCATGAATTGGTTTAATGGTGCCCCCACCTGTGTCGCCGCCTCGCCGCCGCCGCCTCGCTGCCGCCGCCCCTCCGCCGCTTGTAATTACGTTTATTTTGACAAATAATATGGTTATGTTAAATTTGTTTTTTTAGCATATATGTTTAATTACATTATTGTATTTTAGATTTAGCACTTATTTTTTCAAGAAATATGGGAATGTAAAATGTGAACTAAATATAAATATAAGTTCTTTTATTTGTGTCATTAGTGAGTATATAATTTATACTAAATAATTATGTTTAATTATGTTGTAAAATTTATTTTTGTATATATATATATATATATGTTGTATGTGATGATCGTGTAACCTTTTTGTTTTTTTTAGGAGCAAAATTTTTTAAAAGCGAATTTTTTTTTTTCCAGTTTAGGGAGGATTTGCAAGTCATTATGTATCTTGTTTGCGATTTTTTTAAAAATTTTAAACACACATATATATGTATAATTAGCTCAAAAAAATACATTATTGTTATTATTAATTTAAATTTATGTTATGAAATTTTTTCTTTTTTTTGGACACAAAAAAAATTCCGATGGAATTTCCGACGAAAAATTCCGTCGGAAATTCCGTCGAACTTTTTTTCAAAATTTAAAATTTTTTTCAAAAATTTCCCTCTAAAATTCTGCAGACCCTGACAAATGGCCAACGGAATTTTCGACATTCCGTCGGAATGTAATCTACAACGAGCTAATTCCCGACGTGCGTTTGTCCGTCGTGATTTCCATCGGAGCTTCAATTTTCCGCCGGAATATTCCCATTTTTCCGTCGGAGATACCAAGAATTTTTGTAGAACAAAGAAGAAATTAGAAATTCACGATGTTACAAGGTGGTATCAGAGCTCAGGGCAACTGACCTAAAGGCTCGCTTAAAAGATTATTAAAAAAAATAGCAAACAAAACAAAATTAAAACCTATAAACCCAAGGGCGGCTCGGAGCATGATTGTAGGACGGGAAAAGGGACATGTTTGTATATGCATACCTACTTGTGAATATGCATCTAATTTGGATGTATTAATGTATAAGATGAATGGGACTCATCATTGTGGTTGTATGAGGTGGCGTTGTCGTTATCAGAGAATGGGGAAGATGCCTAGACTTAGTTTGACTAGTCACTCAGAGCAAGTTGAGACTTTTTTTAATGAGAGGTTAGAGGGAATCCCGAACAACTGTCTGGGGTTTGGGCACAATCAGGCCCTATTCTTCCTCCTGACCCTCTTGAGTGACCCAGTGTGGTGTTACAGGGCTAGGGAGCTTCACCCTAAGCCTAGGTTGCCCAAATCTTTGGGTAGATGTTGCTTGTGCAACTGGGAATCTATGGGATTGGATTCAGAAGGGCTAGTGGACCACCTCAAAAAATGTGGGTCCCTATGATCAACCTCCCACCCCTGACACTGAGGACGAGACCCTACCACCACCAGCGGAGAAGGATACAGAAGATAAAGAGTCTGTAGGGCAAAACGGGCTTATGGATGAGGAACTGGGAGAAGAACGTATTGAGGAGGAGGACCCCATGGAGGAGGAAGACCCAGAGGAAGATCCCAAGGAGGAATCTTTAGAGGAGGATGATCCCTAGGAGGACACTATGTAGGAGGAAGACAAAGATGAGGAACCTAAGGAAGAGCCCCTTGAAGATGAGGAACCTGAGAAAAAGCCCCTAGAAGATGAGAAACCTGAGGAACAGCCCCTAGAAGATGAGGACTCGAAGAAAGAGCAAATAATAGAGGAAGACCTAAAGGAGGGCCCAGTTGAGAAGCAACTCGAGTTGTTAGAAGATTTTGCTTCCTAGGACTGTACTGTTTGTTTTATCTTTCCTTTCTTTTACTAAGCCAGTATGAGCTAATATAGTTTTGTTAAGTACTTATGTAATAAAGAGTGTTGGTGTGGAACAGTTATTATTTTGAGTCAATGCATTTGAACTTTATTGAGTTACATGGATGCAAATATTCATTATGATTCGCTGCGAATCATGAATTATGTAAGCTATGTGAATGTTATTATTAATGTTGTCATTAATAAGATGTGTATGGGACATGTGGCGAAGTGGCTAGACCACATGAGCGTGGTAAAGTGGATATGACTATGAACAAACGCATGTGTTAGTTTTGCATGATACAGTAGTACAAGATGTCCTACTAAATTATAGTAGCTTGTGCATCACAAACTATTAGGGGAGAAACTAAACTCGGCTTGTTTCCAGAATAGGATGACGAGGAACAATGATGAATCTCAAACTGGACCCCACCCCACTTTAGGACCCCACATGAACCCAGACATCCCCATGACTAGTCTGAGGGAGCGACTGGAAGCCCTCTGCCCCAGGAATGGGAATGGGTCCTGCAGTCAGGTGGATGAAACCAACTCACCTATGGGGGGGACCTTACCGACCTCCTACTGCTAGAGTTACCACAGAAATAAGGGAAGCAATTGTAGCGGTAGAACAAGCACTTGCAGAAATTGATGAAGGCCAATGAGAAGAAGATTGAGGTGGACAACTCTTGCATGTTTTAGAGGTTCGCTAGTCACAATACCCTGGTCTACAATGGCATCCCCAACCCCAAGGCCTTTGAGGATTGGATTGAGGTTATGGAGAAGCTGTTCGATGCTCTTCAATGCCCTGAAGAGTGGAAAGTAGACTTTGCAGTGTTCTATCTTAAAGGCAAAGCCAACCTATGGTGGGCCACTATGTGAAAGAGGCAGTACGAGCCTGGGTTCGACTGGAAGAGGTTTAAGGAGCTGATTAAGGACCATTGCTATCTTGTGTCCCTCCAGAAAGCAAAGGAGCTCTCCCATTTTGGCCCGGCCTTTGTAGATGACAAGAGGCTAGAGATAAACCGTTTCGAAGCCGGGCTCAACCGTAATATCAAGGAGAGGATGTATGTGCGCTAGTATACCTCCTACATGAACCTGTATAACACCGCAGTGAATGTGGAAAGGCTGATGAAGGAAAGGAACAACTATTTCAATGAACAGCACTGAATCAAGTGAAAGGGAGATCAATGAGAGAACTTCCACCCTTAAAGTACCAATAAGAGGCCTCCCAGGAACTACTACCCCAACAATGATGCATGTGGAGGCCAGCACCCCAACAATCGGCCTGGAGTGACCTACAATTCTTGTGGCAAGTCAAGACATTACTCCTAGGAATGCCGCTTGATTAAGAGGTGCTACCGCTGTCGGAACCTTTAACATGATATATAAGATTGCCCACATCCTCACCTCCTGTTGGTCATGGTCATGGGGGACAGCAGCCCCAGCAGCACTACTAGAATAAGGGTGGGCAGGCAGCCAATCCGAATCATCAAGTCCAAGCACCTCAGCAGAACTAGGCTAGACCTCTCAATCAACCACCGCGAAACATCGGGGGCAGAGTTTATGTTATGCACAAGGAGGAAGCAAAGGACGCTTCGAACGTAGTGACTGGTACATTCTCTATCCAAGCTCAACCAGTAGATGTTTTGTTTGATTCGGGTACTACACACTCTTTTATTTCTATTAAGCTAGTTGAGACACTAGGATTAGTTCCAACCGATAGACCCCCTCAACTGTCTATGATTCTCCTTGATAGGAAGACTGTGAAATGTGAGAAGCTATATAAGGACTGTCCTATTCGGATGTATGAGCATGAGTTTCTAGCCAACCTATACAAGCTTGAGTTGACTAACTTTCGTGTCATCTTAAAGATGGACTGGTTAGTGAAATATCAGGCTCAAATAGATTGTCCAAAATAGAGGATCACCCCTAAGGGGGCCCAAATGGGAGAAAGTAGTTCACAAAGGGAAGATATCAAAGAGTGGAGTGAAACTGATCACCGCAATGAAAGCCTACAGGTTGTTAGGATAAGGATGTGAAAGATTCCTATGTAATGTAGTGGAAATCGAGGTCGCTGAGCCATCCCTCCAGGACATTCCACTGGTACTAGAATTTTCGGATGTATTTCTAGAGGAGATCCCTGACATGCCACCTCTTAGGAAATAGAATTTTGCATTGATTTGGTAGCAGGGGCAACCCCATCTCTAAGGTTCATTATAGAATGACCCCAGCAGAACTTAAGGAGTTAAAGATACAGCTTGATGAGCTATTAGAAAAGGGGGTATGTCTGGCCCACTACGTCTCCATGGGAAGCCCCGGTATTGTTCGTGAAAAAGAAGGATGGAACCCTGAGTTTGTGTGTAGATTATAGGGAATTGAACAAGATAACGATCAAGAACCGTTACTCTTTACCTAGGATAGACAACCTCTTTGACCAACTTAGAGATGCGGGAACCTTCTCTAAGATAAACCTTCGTTCGGGGTATCACCAACTCCGGATCAAGGACAAAGACCTACTTAAGACTGCTTTCTGCACTAGATATGGGCATTATAAGTTTGTGGTAATGTCTTTTGGTCTTATGAATGTATTAGGCGATAAATTATCGTATTTTACGTGCCTCTTTGACCCACTTTTAGCTCGCATAATAATTTAATCTTTAGGATTTTTACTTATTTTATTTACATTCTTTAGGAAATAAGTTCAAATAGAGCAAGTACCACGAAAAGGAACGAAGACAGATAAAAACAGCGAAAGCAGGCAAGAAAGGGATGACGGAGGGCCTAACCACTATGCCAGAAAAATGGCACGGTGGGGCGGTACCGCTTGGCACGGTCGTGCCCCTCCCCCATCGCCCGCTCGCTTGATTTTCTATTTAAGCCTCCTTCGGTGTTTTTGTTGGGACCTCCCAAGGGCTCTCCTTTAGCGACTTTTGGGAAGTTTTTAGGTTAGGATTAGCCAATAAAAATCTCATTGGGGAATTAGACTAGGATTGATCTCTGGTTGTTTGGATTCACACTTGTGGATTCTCAAGTTCATTCAATCAACATAAGTTTTCTCTTCTCTTCCTCTCTTTATTTTGTATGTTTATGTTCATGTTTTGGTTTATATGCTTTCGTAATGTTTATAGATTATAGTTGTGAATTTCGATTGTGATCAACCTTGTGATGGCCAATTGATTGTTGTTAGACCTTTGCCCCTCTTGTTCATGCTAGAATCTAAGGTTTTCTCTCACGCCCGCCATGTGTTCGATGAAATGCTTGAAAGAGTTTCCATTCATATTTTTGGGACATTCAACTTATGCTGACAGGTGAGGTTGATTGCCTAGTGTAGGTACAGTGAATGGTTGGAATTGGGACATAAAAATAGTCTCGTCGCTAGCTAGGTCAAGGGTTGTCAACCTAGTAGTTTATTCGAACTAATCTCATGAAAATAGGTGGTTAGAGAAATTAGACTAGCCTATTGACCCTTGAGAGAGGGCTTGGGTGGCCTCAATGATGCAACCGATCAACCTCGAATACTAGCATAACTTGAGAAGGTGAGGGTTCAACTTGATCAACTGGTTTATCTCAGGTTTAATCATAATCACAGTCATTTGGTTATTTTAGTAGGTTATTTATATTTTCTATTCCTTTAGTTTTGCCTAACTTGAGATGCTTTAGTTAGCTCCGGTACTTGGAAACCCAACTCTCTGCGGACGACACCCCGAGTACTCAACGATGCACCTTGCACAGGGGGTCTATAAATATTTAAACTTTTTTCCTAACAGAATGCCCCAGTAGCATTCATGGATCTCCTGAATAAGGTCTTCAAACCTTACGAGGATCAATTTGTAGTGGTATTTATAGATGACATACTGATTTACTCAAGGACTCCAAAAGAACATACCTACTATTTGAGAATCATTCTAGAGGTGCTGAGGAAGAACGAGTTGTATGCCAAGTTGAAAAAGATATGAGTTTTAGTTGGGCCAAGTGGCATTTTTGGGGCATGTAATGTCTAATGAGGGAGTGTCTGTGGATCCCCAGAAGATAGAGCCCATAACAAAGTGGTCAAGACCTGAGAATCCAACGGAGGTGAGGAGCTTCTTAGGCTTGGCAGGGTACTATCATAGGTTCGTTCAGAACTTCTCAAAGATCTCCTCTCCGCTCACCAACTTAACAAGGAAGGTTACCAAGTAAGAGTGGATGGATTGTTATGAGAAAGCTTGCCAAGAACTTAAGAAGAGGCAGGCTAGTGCGCCTATATTGGCCTCACCCACCAGTGACAAGGACTTTGCGGTGTATAGTGATGCATCTAAAAATGGATTGGGGTGCGTGCTGATGCAAGATGACCGTGTCATAGCTAATACCTCACGACAACTAAATACTCACAAGCGGAACTACCCAACTCACGATTTGGAGCTAGCAACTGTAGTGTTCACGCTGAAAATTTAGAGACACTACTTGTATGGGGTGCACTGTAAGATCTTTGCTAATCACCAAAGTTTGAAATACTTGTTCTCGCAAAAGGACGTGAACCTGAGGTAGACGAGGTGGTTGGAATTCCCTACGGACTACAATATAAACTTCCAATATCACCCTTGGAATACGAATGTAGTAGCGGATGCATTGAGTCGTAGGCCATCCCCAACTCTCAATAGCTTGTTGACACTACCTAGGGATTTATGCAAGAATATTAAGAAACAGGAGCTCAATGTGATGACAAGGGAAACTAGACCTCTATTATATACAATGGAGGTACAACCTACCTTATTAAGGAAATCAGAGCCGCCCAGAGCATGGACCCGCAATTGGATAGGATCAAGATAGAGGTATTAGTAGGAGAGACACTTGGGTTCATGATCTACAAGGATGGGATGCTAAGGTTCCAAAATCGGATATGCATCCCCGCCATAGAGGAACTCAAAAGGAAAATGCTAGATGAGGGACACAACACCCCACATTCTGTTCACCCTGATGGAAACATGCGATACAAGGACCTGAAATGAACCTTCTGATAAAGCAATATGAAACAAGAAGTGACGGGCTATGTAGCGAAATGTCTTACGTGTCAGCAAGTTAAAGTCGAACACCAAAGACCCGCATGACTCTTACAACCCTTGAAGATCCCTGAGTGGAAATGGGATTGTGTCTGCATAGACCTTATAGTAGGGTTACCACCCACTTAGACAAAAAACAACGCGATATGGGTTTGCGTGTGTAAGACCCCGCAGTTTCGTTTTCCGTTAAGCTAACTAATTTCCTTTTTACATTTTAAATTCATATTTTTAGTAACTGTATGAGTTAAATTATTATCAATGTGCTTTTGAGAACTATAATTTCATTAAAGACGAGATTATTATTGCTATTATTGATTTCAAAATCAATTCGTGCCATTTACGCCTTTAAGTGATATCGATAGTTTAATTTAGTCGATATTCGATTTATTTAGTCGTTTCCTGAAAACGATTAGGTTTTCAACCTTAGAATTAGCTTCGAGACTTATTAAATCGAACTTCGACGCAGTTGGATTCGTTTTGAGTTTAGAACAAGACATTTGATATTGGACTAGCGGTTTTAGTTGATTGAGTTATTAACCGAATCAACCAAAAAAAAAAAGAACATAAGGGGCTGAAGCCCCTTCTTTCACTGGCAGAGGAACGCGAAGGGGGGGTCTTGAGGCTCTTCACGGCACCCCCACCCCGACCACAACCCCACGGCAGAGAGAGAGGAGGGCCACCGGACGGCGCGTCGGGGCCGAGGTCAACGGCGGCGCACCGGCAGGTCGGCCGCCGGCCAACCCTCGTGACACCGCGGCAAAGAGAGAGAGAGAGAGAGAGAGAGAGAGAGAGAGAGAGAGAGAGAGTTGGAGCGAGAGTGAGAAGGGGCGAAGAGGGGCTCGAGGAGCCGCGACCACGCCGGCGACCGTCGCACCCAAGGCCGGCGAACCACCTCACGCGTGGCTGGGCTAGAACCGGCCGCAGACAGGGGCGAATTGACACGAGCTCGGCCGGACATCCGTCCGTTTTAGGGCATGCGAGGTGAATTCGAACCTCTTCTCCTTCTATAAATTCGATCCTCACCCTAAATTCTTCTAAATTGTGCCTAAAATTCTCAGAAATCGCGAGTTAGGGTTTGTGGGTTTGGACTGGTTGAGTCACGCGCGAAGGGCAGGGAGTTGGTGTTCGATTTTTGGCCTCAATTCAAGCTAAATCGCATGTTTCTAGCGTGGTATCGAGGTGGGTGTTCCTCGCCTCCTAAATTAGTACTAATTTCGCAAACGTTTTAATGGAATCGATGTTGCATGTTAGACTAGCATAGCCTAATTTAGAATGTGCTGCTTGAGGAATTTATAATTCGAAGTTAATTATACATGTTTAGCGTTAATTCGAATGCCTGTAACCATTGAATGCCTGAATTTATAATTCGAAGTTAATTATACATGTTTAGTGTTAATTCGAATGTATGTAGCTATCGGAAGCCTGAGTTTATAATTCGAAGTGAATTACATGCCTTTAGCGTTAATTCGAATGCCTGTGACCATTGAATGTTTGAGATTTTACATCAAAATGAATCAAATACCTTTAGCTTCGAATCGAATCAATTTAGTTAATTTATGCCTGAGGTTTTAATTCGAAGTGAATTAGATATGTTTAGCTTCGATTCGAATCAATTTAGTTAATTAATGCCTGAGATTGTAATTCGAAATGAATTATACGTGTTTAGCATTAATTCGAATGCATGTAGTTAATGGATGCCTGAAATTGTAAATTAACGTGAATTATGTGCGTTTAGCTTCAATTCGAATCAATAATCGTAAATCATACCTGAGTTGTTAATTCGAAGTTAATTTAACGTGTTTAGCATCGATTCAAGTTAATTAGTTGATGCATGAAAAAAGGATTAAAAACGAAGTTAGTTTAACGTGTTTAGAATCAATTCAAGTGAATTTAGCTAGTTCATGCCTAAAAGTTTAGCACAAAATGAATTATGAATGCTTTGAATCGACATAAGTGCACTTAAACGATTCATACTTGATTAATAGCTTCGAAAAGAGATGAGTATGGTTGGAATCGATACTTGAGTATTTAGTTAGTCTATACCTGAGTAGTAACTTAGACATAATAACTGAATGCCTAAAGTCGTATTATGTTTAAGTGGTTTATTTCGATTCGAATAGTAATTTCGATGTAGATAGTGAACGTTTAGAATCGTATTATGATGAAATAGCTCAATTGGACTTGTTTTGTAACTTCGAAACCAACGTTTATGAATGTTTGGTCATTCCATGATTGTGTGGACTTCAAAGTGCATCTTATGTCTTTAAAGCCAACGTTTATGAATGTTTGGTCGTTCCATGATCGAGTATGAACTTCGAAGTGCATCGTACGTGTTTAAAGTTTATGTATATAAATGTTTAATCAGTCTATGATCGCCTATATGCTTAACTATCCCATAAAGGCCTACTAACTCTGAAGTAAATTTATAAATGCTTGGAGCCTTATCATGTATGAATTTCCAAGTAAAGTTCTATAGTTTTATATGTGCACGTGATGGTATATATATATATATATGCATACGTATGCTTGCTGTAACGCACTGCCAAGTGGTGCTGCTTGCCCAGGTAAGTACCTAAATCTTACCTTTTCATAAATTAGTATGATAATATGTTGTATTAATAAATCAATGAAACGAGTTGGTAGTTGGATGGTTTGAGGAAAGAATTATGAGCGTTCGAGGTCCTTGTGGTACGGTGCAAGTGAGGAGGGAGACTGGGTTGTGAAATGACCGCAATCGTGTGGATTGCGAGGCCATGTGTGGCTCGATGTGATGAATTAATTATGAAGAGTTTGAATGTGATATATGTGAACCTCTTTCCCTTCTATTTGCTCAAGTTGCATTATGTGCATAAGGGTGAGATTTCCAAAGAAGAATTTCATGTTTTGAAATAATAGTAGCCACAAATATTAGTGCATGATGGCATATTTTAAAGTAAACGGATACAGTTTTGGGAGTGAACCTGCTTGAACAGGGGAATCCTAAAGAATTTTACAAAGGCGTGAGTTGCATGACAAATGATTTTACCAAAAGATCCGACAAAATTACTAGCCGTTACGGCCGATACGCTTTAAGTGGCTAAGATAATGTGCTGCGGACAATATGATATGATGTAATGTTAACCTAGGGGATAAGTCCGGATAAACCCTAGAGGTCCTGACGAGGGCTAATGTAATGGTCCGATATGTTATATGTAGCCATCCCGGGAGTAAGAGCTTAAGCGCGAGCGTTAGGTCTCACTATGGGGTCGAGAATAGTTCTCACCCAATCAGCACCCTGTAATGATCTTATGCCAGAAGTACTTTTGTACTAAGTTAAGAAAAGCAATTGGCTCTTTGCCATTTTTAAACAATTACAAAGGAAAGGAAGTTCTTTTTATGAGCCCAAAAGGCTAGATGGAATGATGTATGGAAAGCTTATAAGGGTCGTTATACGACCAAACGAAATGAAACTTCCTTTGAAGACTAAGAAAACGTTTTCTACGAAAGAAAGAAAGTTTTTAATGAATGAGTTATAAAATGATCCACAAGCATGTTTGAATATGGATTCTTAGCCCATGTATTAAAAGAAAGCTTTCAATGAATGCTTTATGAACGATTCTTAAGCATGGTTGAACGTGGATTCTAATCTTGTGTGGCATCATTCTTATCCATAGCAAGTCTGTCTGATTTAAAGTGTATGAGATGAGAAGGAAAGTTATAGCACGTTAAAAATTCCATGAATGAAGGCGTCTCTTCCTAAACGAATGAACGTTGATATGTGAATAGCATGCGAGGGTGTCATATAGCTTAATATGATGTTTTAAGATACTTAAATGCTTGATATGTGTTTATGTGTGTGATCTGTATATTATATGAATGAAATATCAAGAAAAGTGTATTTATGAAAAGGGATAACCTTATATACACATCATGTGATTGAGGTTTCATGCGTAGTTTAAACTGGAACGCTAAGAAGTTATATTATGAAAAAGAAAGATTTCTATGCTTAGCCTCGTCGCCTATCTAAGTGTTCATCTGCCTGTTAGTAAAGACGTTTGAACATTTAGAATCCTGGAAACGTGTTTAAGTGCTTAAGTGAAGTTATGTTTAGTGATCCTCCCATGAAGGTTCTATGAACATCTATTATAATAGTAAAGTACGAAAACGTGATATGTGACTAGTAAAGATAGTATTGCCTGCAACGGTTTTGGTTTTAAGGGGGTTGGGGGACACTCACTGAGCGTGTGGTTGCTCATCCCACTACTCTTTCCCCCTTTTCCCCAGGTTTTCCTTCTGACAGGAAGAAGTTGAGTCAGATAAGTCCAGAAGGAACCTATTGTTGCTTACAAGGCGTCGTACGTGCTCATTTGAAGGGATCCTATGTGTTTAATGAAGTCATCTAATATATTCTTAGTTTATAAAGGTCTGTAAACAATTATTCTAGTTCATGTAATGCATATGGTATAAAAGGTCGCTCTGTATGGCCGTCTGAGCCAACCATCAAGTTAGTTAGATGTCTTCTTGGTTTAATTTAGCTATGTTTTGAGATGTAAATCTTAATTCTCCGGTTTTGTTAACCATTGAGTTGTATCTTCCATTTCTTCTTTATTCATGAGTCAATCTATTTGGTGTACTCCGAGCGAGTGGCTCGTTGAGTTATGAACTCCGGCGTGTGGCCGGTGAGCTATGTTTTAAATGTTTTGCGCTTCCGTTGATTTACAGGGGCTTATTGTAAGGCTTTTAGCTTGGAAATGGTCAATTTTTAGGGGGAACTCTGCCCGTTTCGTCCCAGGAATTAAGTAGGAAGTTAGGAAAGCGTAACGCTTCTGGCCTAGGGGCTGGGGGTGTTACATTGATGGTATCAGAGCAAAGGTCCTGCGACCATAGGCCGCAACCTGAGTCTTGCATTTCATATAGTCACCTAGGAACACTTTGTGATTATGTGACGTATGCCTACTCTGTGTGCACGTGTGCCCTATAGTATGGCCATTTGCGACTTACGTATCGCTCGAGAAGGTCGATTGAGTAAAAGCGGTGAGTTATGCGTTAGTGTAGGAGTCAAATAGCTCTCCCCACGCCTTCAAGTGACGTTGTAAGTACTTCATTGGTGCAATATGTTCCTAATGTGTTAATTGATTTCATTGATTGACTTTTATGCGATCCGGGTAAACCGATCGATTAAAATGTGAGCTGTGTGTTAGGACGTGAACCCAATTCACTTCCGTATTCTTGTGTGAGCTAGGTGATGTTTTGAATGACAAATGTTTTCTTCGTGCGTTCTGATAAGATGATCAATAGTTCAAGCACATCGTTTTAAACTCGAATGATTGAAAAATCTTTCTTTAAGCTTGTCTTTGCCCCTGAAGTACGATTTGCTCCTCGAGCCCCATAATGGAGTGAGCAGATGTACTCAAAGGTTGGTAGAGAGGGAGCTAGAAGCAGTTAACCGTCCTTTTATTGAAAACAAAGAAATTCGAAATAGATAAGCTATTTTTTTATCCTTTGAAACTCAAGATTTTGAGATGTTAATGTCGTTTTGAATATCAAGCCAAGTTTTTCTTACACCGAAGAATTAGCTTTTCGTTAGTGATGATGAGGTAGTTAGATTCACTAATATGTGCCCTTATGTTTATCAAATGTTGCTCGTAAATGCATATGTGGTAGACGTGTATGTTGATAGAATCCTTCGTATTGAGCTGGAAAAGGAATGATTGGAAATTGGCTGCCATGATTAATAATCCTACTAAATGGTACATTGCTGATGTGACTTTTGATTTGCCTGAGTGAAATTAAAGGATATTTTCGTATGCATGTGTGAAAATTTATGTGCTGATGGTACATTACGTAAAAGTGTACCTACCGTTCTTCTTCTTTGTAATTGTTGCCTAAATCGTGCATTACTTGCTTCCTATCGTACGAATTACTATTCATGAATGGGGTGAGATGTTTGGGCCCGAACGAACCCTGATATACCTAGAAAGCTCAAGGGAGAAAGAAACTAGCAGACTTTGGAATTGTGCATCGTAGACGATCCCTCCTAAGGCTAGCGACCTACAATAAGACTCCTACGATCGCCTATAAGATAGATGTACCTCGTAAGACCTCAACGTGAGCCTATGAGGCCATTGACGTCAACCATACCCACACAATTCTAGCCGCTCAACACCAATCTTTCCTAAATTGGATGGGGTTTAGAGCATGCTGTTGACCATAGACTGCAAAGGAGGATTGCACGCATACCCACGTGCCTAGGTGTTCTATGTGACAACATATGGGTCCACATGCCTTAAAGATTTGTTATGATGTCATGTGCTGTGTAAGACGATAAGAATATATATAGATAGGATCGTTGTATGGAACCATCGACTTGTTTGTGATCAAATGCCAACAAAGTGAGTTTTTGTAATTGCTTGGTTTGAATTTAATTGAACCTGTGGCTGTATTAGTTAGAACGACTTGATATGTGTGGCTAGTTTCATACCATGACTCTGGAATCATCATTCACATCAATGCTAGTTTCTCGCATTATAGTTGGATTAGTCGAACTCGATATATGTAATGCATGACTAAATGAAGATAGAGCTGCATTTACTTGAGTAACGTTCATGGACATATATATATATATATATATATATATATATATATATATATATATATATATATATATATATATATATATATCCATATATATATATATATATATATATATATATATATATATATATATATATATATATATATATATATATATATATATATATATACCTTATATTTAAGAAAGTAGTGTGGTAGAATACTCGGGATCATGTCAATCATGTATGTTTTCGTTTTGTAAATTTCTTGCTGAATGTATGTTAGTAGGTTGCATGTTATCTCCAATTCGTAAACTTGAGAATGCTGAAATGTTGATGCCATGTGATACTATTGTGCTCGAGTAATGCTATATGGTGCTACGTGACTCTCTTATTATTCCCAATGTGTTGTAAAAGTTTCCTTGATGATCATCGTGATTCCACAAGTGACTGAATTCATGTTTTGGGATGAGACTACCATATATAACCTTGCGATCTCATCGTCCCGGTTGCCACACCTTTAGATACTCACTTGTAGGTGCATAAGCGCACAGTTATTGCCTGCCATGCAAACTGAGTCTAGATTATCAAAAATCTATGTTTCATTTTTTAAAACAAACTCAATATGGTTATCCACGCCAACTCATTTGTCTCACTTCAATGCGATTTGCCCTCGGCGCCAAAATAGAGCGAGTAGACGCCTGAAGAGATTGGCGATGAGGAAGCTGGATACCATAAGCCATTTTCTTTCGATTCGAAAGATGTAGAGTCTGCAAAATGAAACCTTTTGAAAACTTACCGCATAGATCTTAGTTATGTACGTGCATTCTATGAAAGACCGAATTTAGATTTAGAATTTCGGGGACGAAATTCTTTTAAGGGGGGAAGAGTGTAAGACCCCGCAGTTTCGTTTTCCGTTAAGCTGACTAATTTCCTTTTTACGTTTTAAATTCGTATTTTTAGTAACTGTATGAGTTAAATTATTATCAATGTGCTTTTGAGAACTATAATTTCATTAAAGACGAGATTATTATTGTTATTATTGATTTCAAAATCAATTCGTGCCATTTATGCCTTTAAGTGATATCGATAGTTTAATTTAGTCGATATTCGATTTATTTAGTCGTTTCCTGAAAATGATTAGGTTTTCAACCTTAGAATTAGTTTCGAGACTTATTAAATCGAACTTCGACGTAGTTGGATTCCAATAATTGATGAAGGGTTATGCATCGTTTTGAGTTTAGAACAAGACATTTGAGATTGGACTAGCGGTTTTAGTTGATTGAGTTATTAACCGAATCAACCAAAAAATAAAAAATTAAAAAAAAAGAACATAAGGGGCCGAAGCCCCTTCTTTCACTGGCAGAGGAACGCGAAGGGGGGGTCTTGAGGCTCTTCACGGCACCCCCACCCCGACCACAACCCCACGGCAGAGAGAGAGGAGGGCCACCGGACGGCGCGTCGGGGCCGAGGTCAACGGCGGCGCACCGGCAGGTCGGCCGCCGGCCAACCCTCGTGACACCGCGGCAAAGAGAGAGAGAGAGAGAGAGAGAGAGAGAGAGAGAGAGAGAGAGAGTTGGAGCGAGAGTGAGAAGGGGCGAAGAGGGGCTCGAGGAGCCGCGACCACGCCGGCGACCGTCGCACCCAAGGCCGGCGAACCACCTCACGCGTGGCTGGGCTAGAACCGGCCGCAGACAGGGGCGAATTGACACGAGCTCGGCCGGACATCCGTCCATTTTAGGGCATGCGAGGTGAATTCGAACCTCTTCTCCTTCTATAAATTCGATCCTCACCCTAAATTCTTCTAAATTGTGCCTAAAATTCTCAGAAATCGCGAGCTAGGGTTTGTGGGTTTGGACTGGTTGAGTCACGCGCGAAGGGCAGGGAGTTGGTGTTCGATTTTTGGCCTCAATTCAAGCTAAATCGCATGTTTCTAGCGTGGTATCGAGGTGGATGTTCCTCGCCTCCTAAATTAGTACTAATTTCGCAAACGTTTTAATGGAATCGATGTTGCATGTTAGACTAGCATAGCCTAATTTAGAATGTGCTGCTTGAGGAATTTATAATTCGAAGTTAATTATACATGTTTAACGTTAATTCGAATGCCTGTAACCATTGAATGCCTGAATTTATAATTCGAAGTTAATTATACATGTTTAGCGTTAATTCGAATGTATGTAGCTATCGGAAGCCTGAGTTTATAATTCGAAGTGAATTACATGCCTTTAGCGTTAATTCGAATGCCTGTGATCATTGAATGTTTGAGATTTTACATCGAAATGAATCAAATACCTTTAGCTTCGAATCGAATCAATTTAGTTAATTTATGCCTGAGGTTTTAATTCGAAGTGAATTAGATATGTTTAGCTTCGATTCGAATCATTTAGTTAATTAATGCCTGAGATTGTAATTCGCAATGAATTATACGTGTTTAGCATTAATTCGAATGCATGTAGTTAATGGATGCCTGAAATTGTAAATTAACGTGAATTTTGTGCATTTAGCTTCAATTCGAATCAATAATCGTAAATCATACCTGAGTTGTTAATTCGAAGTTAATTTAACGTGTTTAGCATCGATTCAAGTTAATCAGTTGATGCATGAAAAAGGATTAAAAATGAAGTTAGTTTAACGTGTTTAGAATCAATTCAAGTGAATTTAGCTAGTTCATGCCTAAAAGTTTAGCACAAAATGAATTATGAATGCTTTGAATCGACATAAGTACACTTAAAGGATTCATACTTGATTAATAGCTTCGAAAAGAGATGAGTATGGTTGGAATCGATACTTGAGTATTTAGTTAGTCTATACCTGAGTAGTAACTTAGACATAACAACTGAATGACTAAAGTCGTATTATGTTTAAGTGGTTTATTTCGATTCGAATAGTAATTTCGATGTAGATAGTGAACGTTTAGAATCGTATTATGATGAAATAGTTCAATTGGACTTGTTTTGTAACTTCGAAACCAACGTTTATGAATGTTTGGTCATTCCATGATTGTGTGGACTTCAAAGTGCATCTTATGTCTTTAAAGCCAACGTTTATGAATGTTTGGTCGTTCCATGATCGAGTATGAACTTCGAAGTGCATCGTACGTGTTTAAAGTTTATGTATATAAATGTTCAATCAGTCTATGATCGCCTATATGCTTAACTATCCCATAAAGGCCTACTAACTCTGAAGTAAATTTATAAATGCTTGGAGCCTTATCATGTATGAATTTCCAAGTAAAGTTCTATAGTTTTATATGTGCACGTGATGGTATATATATATATATATATATATATGCATACGTATGCTTGCTGTAACGCACTGCCAAGTGGTGCTGCTTGCCCAGGTAAGTACCTAAATCTTACCTTTTCATAAATTAGTATGATAATATGCTGTATTAATAAATCAATGAAATGAGTTGGTAGTTGGATGGTTTGAGGAAAGAATTATGAGCGTTCGACGCCTTGTGGTACGGTGCAAGTGAGGAGGGAGACTGGGTTGTGAAATGACCGCAATCGTGTGGATTGCGAGGCCATGTGTGGCTCGATGTGATGAATTAATTATGAAGTGTTTGAATGTGATATATGTCAACCTCTTTCCCTTATATTTGCTCAAGTTGCATTATGTGCATAAAGGTGAGATTTTCAAAGAAGGATTTCATGTTTTGAAATAATAGTAGCCACAAATATTAGTGCATGATGACATATTTTAAAGTAAACGAATACAGTTTTGGGAGTGAACCTGCTTGAACGGGGGAATCCTAAAGAGTTTTACAAAGGCGTGAGTTGCATGACAAATGATTTTACCAAAAGATACGACAAAATTACTAGCCGTTACGGCCGATACACTTTAAGTGGCTAAGATAATGTGCTGCGGACAATATGATATGATGTAATGTTAACCTAGGGGATAAGTCCGGATAAACCCTAGAGGCCCTGACGAGGGCTAATGTTATGGTCCGATATGTTATATGTAGCCATCCCGGGAGTAAGAGCTTAAGCGTGAGCGTTAGGTCTCACTATGGGGTCGAGAATAGTTCTCACCCAATCAGCACCCTGTAATGATCTTACGCCAGAAGTACTTTCGTACTAAGTTAAGAAAAGCAATTGGCCCTTTGCCATTTTTAAACGATTACAAAGGAAAGGAAGTTCTTTTTATGAGCCCAAAAGGCTATATGGAATGATGTATGGAAAGCTTATAAGGGTCGTTATACGACCAAACAAAATGAAACTTCCTTTGAAGACTAAGAAAACGTTTTCAACGAAAGAAAGAAAGTTTTCAATGAATGAGTTATGAAATGATCCACAAGCATGTTTGAATATGGATTCTTAGCCCATGTATTAAAAGAAAGCTTTCAATGGATGCTTTATGAATGATTCTTAAGCATGGTTGACCGTGGATTCTAATCTTGTGTGGCATCATTCTTATCCATAGCAAGTCTGTCTGATTTAAAGTGTATGAGATGAGAAGGAAAGTTATAGCACGTTAAAAATTCTATGAATGAAGGCGTCTCTTCCTAAACGAATGAACGTTGATATGTGAATAGCATGCGGGGGTGTCATATAGCTTAATATGATGTTTTAAGATACTTAAATGCTTGATATGTGTTTATGTGTGTGATCTGTATATTATATGAATGAAATATCAAGAAAAGTATATTTATGAAAAGGGATAACCTTATATACACATCATGTGATTGAGGTTTCATGCGTAGTTTAAACTGGAACGCTAAGAAGATATATTATGAAAAAGAAAGATTTCTATGCTTAGCCTCGTCGCCTATCTAAGTGTTCATCTGCCTGTTAGTAAAGACGTTTGAACATTTAGAATCCTGAAAACGTGTTTAAGTGCTTAAGTGAAGTTATGTTTAGTGATCCTCCCATGAAGGTTCTATGAACATCTATTATAATAGTAAAGTACGAAAACGTGATATGTGACTAGTAAAGATAGTATTGCCTGCAACGGTAATTCTTTTAAGGGGGTTGGGGGACACTCACTGAGCGTGTGGTTGCTCATCCCATTACTCTTTCCCCTCTTCCCCAGGTTTTCTTTCTGACAGGAAGAAGTTGAGTCAGATAAGTCCAAAAGGAACCTATTGTTGCTTACAAGGCGTCGTATGTGCTCCTTTGAAGGATCTTACGTGTTTAATGAAGTCATGTAATATACTCTTAGTTTATAAAGGTCTGTAAACAATTATTCTAATTCATATAATGCATATGGTATAAAGGTCGCTCTGTATGGCCGTCTGAGCCAACCATCAAGTTAGTTAGATGTCTTCTTGATTTAATTTAGCTATGTTTTGAGATGTAAATCTTAATTCTCCGGTTTTGTTAACCGTTGAGTTGTATCTTCCATTTCTTCTTTATTCATGAGTCAATCTATTTGGTGTACTCCGAGCGAGTGGCTCGTTGAGTTATGAACTCCGGCGTGTGGCCGTTAAGTTATGTTTTAAATGTTTACGCTTCCGTTGTTTTACAGGGACTTATTGTAAGGCTTTTAGCCTGGAAATGGTCGGTTTTAGGGGGAAACTCTGTCCGTTTCATCCCAGGAATTAAGTAAGAAGTTAGGAAAGCGTAATGCTTCTGGCCTAGGGGTTGGGGGTGTTACAACGTGGATCAACTTATGAAGACGAATTACTTCATAGCCATGAAAAGCACATGGACGTTGCATCAGCTGGCCCGAGCCTATCTGGAGGAGATAGTTCGGTTACATGGTGTACCAAGCTCTATAGTATTAGACCGAGATACAATATTCTAATCGGAATTTTGGCAGAAGCTGCAAGAAGCGTTCGGGACACTGTTGCGCTTCAGTACGGCCTTTCACCCAGCCACGGTTGGATGGACTGAGTGAACCATTCAAACCCTAGAGGATATACTATGAGCATGCGTTTTGGACCGCAAGCAAGCTTAAGATGAGCAGCTAGCACTGATCGAGTTTTCTTACAACAATAGCTACCATGCCAGCATCGGTATAGCCCCGTACAAAGCGCTATATAACTAACGATACAGAACTTCATTATGTTGGCAGAAGATTAACGATGCCCTGACAATTGGACGAGAGTTGATCCAGGCAACTACTCAGAAGGTTAGAATAATCCAAGAATAGATAAAAGCGGTCCAGGGCCGACAGAAGAGCTATGCTGACCAAAGACGTTGACCCTTAGAGTTTCAGGTGGGAGGCCAAGTGTTCCTACGAGTACCACCAACCAAGGGCATCACAAGATTTGGCGTGATAAGCAAGCTTAGCCTTAGATATATCGGGTCATAGCCTATTGTTCAACGGGTTGGGCAGGTGGTATATCCTTTGGAACTGCCACCTGAGCTGCCCAGGGTACACAATATCTTCCATGTATCACAGTTACACAATTACATCCCTAACCCATCCCATGTTATCACGCCAGACCCCATACAACTAAGGGAACATTTACCCTATAAGGAACAACCAGCTCGCATCCTAGACAGACAGGAAAAGTAGCTTCGTAAGAAGATGGTGCCCCTAGTAAAAGTTCTGTGGGCAAATCGTGAGGTGTTAGAAGTCACATGGAAAACAGAGCAAGAGATGCGAATAAAGTACCCCAGCCTATTTGAATGAGCAGGTGCGTGCGAAGTTTCGAGGACAAAACTTCCTTTAGGGGGGTAGAATATAAACCCCGAATATTTTTTTAATTTGCTTATATATATATGTGTGTGTGTGTGTGTGTGTGTGTGTATATATTCATATTTATTTGGTTAATTTTTAATTAATACATTCTCAGCCGACCAAATATGCTTGAGCTCGTAGTGTTTATTTTGTGATGATTATGGTAGAATAGTGGAATGGTTGTGGTAGAGTGATAAGGCGTCCACAAAGGTTCCTAGAGGTTGTAGGTTGGAGGCTTGGTACCCTTATTCCTTCTTTTTCTTTCTTTAAAAGAAAAAAAGAAAAAAATAGGGAAAAATTTATGAGGAGCCGTGGGAGTAAGGGGAAGGGGGGAAGGGATAAAAAAACTCTAACTTTTTTGTAAAATTTTTCCCTCTCTTCTTCCTCTCTCTTTTCTCTCCTTCAGCTGGCCACTCTCTCTCTATCTCTCACCTTTCTCTCTCTCTCTCTCTCTAGTCGGTAAACCCTAGCAGCACCGCCACCCCCACTGTGCACCACCAATCCTTTGCTCTTCCTCCTTGCCATTGGTAAGTGATGGGTGCATGGATTCCCCAACCCTGCTCCCATGCACTTAAACTTGGGTTTTCCTTTATTATTTGGTGATCTTTTTGATTCAAGAGTGTCAAGTTACAACTTTTAATGCAAAGTTTCAAATTTTTAGATTTGAACCCTTGGGTGTGTGAGGATACAACCATCTCCTTGACAAAACCGAATCAAGGTAAGCGAAAAATTGATGTTTTGGCTCCTATTTAAATAAATTTATAATCTTTGGCTTGACTTGGATTTTTTATGGGGTTTAGAATCGTTAGGGTTGATGTTGATAGTCGGGTGAACCGATGTTGTGAAGATTGGAACTAAAGGAACACTCTTTGAGGTAGAATTTTGGGGTAGAACGCTACTGGTTTGAGACCAGAATATCTCTCAACTTTAAAAATTCACCCATGACGTTATACTAGTCCAAAACTTATGAACTTTTGTGATAGTTAGGAGAAGATGTCCTCTGTACTATGACTTTTGAATAAAGGGAATTGGAGCTAAACTAAGAAAGTTATGGACTAATTATTGGGACTACGTAAATCTGGGCAATTAGTGACAATAGAAAAGTTTTGGGGAATTTGACCTAGTAGTTGATAGAATCTAGGGAACCACTGAACATATAAGTTATAGGGGACGAGTTAAACTTTTCAGAATGGGTATATCTTTAAATTTTGACATCGGGATCTCATGTTATGGCCTCTGGAAGTTGGGCCTAGTTTCTTACCTAAACTAGGAACTAAGTTAGTCACATTTTGGAGTCCCTAAAGTCGTTTAAAAATCTTATAAAAATTTTTCTAAGTAAGGGATGGATTGTAGACGTGTCTCGTGAAAATTTAGGGGCTATGTACGGATCTTGTCTTGGCCCAGGTACAGATCATTAGGCCCGTGATAGGAAGTCGAGCCCGTAAGTTGCAGATAACCAGGTAACAGTTATGCCCTAACCCTCCCCTGATTATCCCTTGAAAAATGTGACTTGTGAGTATGCTTAAAGGTTGTTTTGAATATGTTTTGTAATGATGTTTAGTGGCCCGAGTGAATGTAAAATGAGATATTTCCTATGATTTATGTTGAAATGTTTTGCTAAATCAGTGAATGCATGGGTTATTAGGCTGATTGTGTTGCGAAAATAATGTGAAAATATTTTAGGACCAGAATGGGTTGCGTTGGGATGTGTATCGTGGTTAAAAATCAAGGTTAACCATGAATGTGTAAATAACTAGCTGAATGGGTAAGAATGAGAAGCTATGTTCTTATGTTATTGAAGGCCATTAGCCTTCCCCAGGTAAAGTGCATGCATGTGAGCGACCACATGCCCCCTTGTGGACGGACGTGGGACAGGTCAACGATAACTGCCCATATTGACGGTATGCCAGGGTATGGTTAAGCGGTAACCGTCGAAGTTGACGATAGGCCAGGTTATTGTAAAGTGGCTGCGTTGAACCCGAGTACAGGGCATGAGACCCAGTAGGGTCACTCACCCTTGTAAACCAGATACAGAATAAAAGGAACTTGAGATATTATATGCTTCTGTTGAGGATGCATAAGTAATTGTACTGCGCTTGTTATTCCCCACCCCTAAATGGTTTGAAATGAATGAATTTGTGTGCGTCTTTTGACTATTAGGGGTGGTTGTTATTGAGTTTATCTCATTTTTCAAAATGTTTCGTTTTTAGGTGAAGTGCACGATCATGGGGATGGGAACTCAAATTAGTGCAAGGCTGTGAAATAAGATTTAGTCGAATTCAGTCAGTTTCTGTTTAGACTTGTTTGAAGGATTATGGTTCGGTTTTGACTTTGTTTTATTGTTGCAAGGCTCGAACTGATGTTATAACTTGAGAATATAGCTGCATTAGAGTCTTGGTTGATAGTCAGCCTAGTTTCCAAGAAGAAAATATAGCAGTGACACCCCACTTAGGTTCTTTCCGCTGCCATATAGGTTAATATTAGTAATAAAGAAGAAATTAGAAATTCGGGGTGTTATTAGAATAATTGGGCGACTTGTGAAAAAGATGCTAAAATGGAGTGGAATTGTCTAAAATAGGAGTTGGGAGCTTGTTGATCAAATAGACGGTTGCACAAGTAGCATCAACCTAGAATTGACTAGGCAAGTGTGCCTCTAAGGGAAGAGTGGAAGCCATTTAAATGATGTACCGATGTTCCTGCTCTACAACTCCATTTTCACTACTAAAAACTTGGCTTATTCTGACGGAATGCTACGTTAGAAAAGAGGTTTTTTTGAATATTTGCTCAGGAGTGTGAGGACAAAATTTTTGAAACAATATACCACAATGTCGATAATGCAGTTTTAAAGAATAACTGGGAATTATAGTAAAAAAGACAACCATTTTTTGAAGGGCGCAAAAAATGGTATACACTTAAAAAATTTTTGTGGGATATATCCAAGTATAACAAGTGCAATTACCAAAAAAACAAACACGATAGTTAAAACTAAGATTAGACGAAATAGGCCATTACCAAGATCTAAGCGTATCAAATGCAATAGTGTACTATAACAATACTCTACATCAAAGAACAGTAAACTATGAAGCTTTACCAAGTTTACGTGAAACACACTTATATCCAAATTAAGACTTAGGACGAATAAAAATTTTGGATTTTAAGTAATCTAAGATCCTAGATGCACGATGACCTAAACAACTATGTCAAGTATCACCTAGAGCTTTACGAGGGCAAAGGCTTGGTGTACAGTGGGATGAATGGTGTAGACATCACAGTTGCTAACACCCTCCAGTAGTGTGCCCCCATTGTCTTGTCCTTTATAAGCACATAACGGTCATCAAAATTAACAATGCAATTATTACCTTTACATAACTATGTACGGGTAATAAGTGTTATTGTGGCTTAGGAATATGAAGAACATCATTAAAGACAAGCATTTCGCAAAAGCAGGTAAATTCACTTGGCTAACATGCAATATTGGCAATCGAGTTCCATTACCAATAATGACATTCATGAGTGTTCGTTATTCAGTCCAAAACCAGACTGAATTAAAGATCGATCAAAACTGGATCGGATCAGACCGCACTGAGTAATTCGGTCCGATCCATGGTCTATGAATCTTTCTTATTCGGTTTTCAATTCGGTTCGGTCCGTCCACCGGTCCGGACCGCGGACCGAATAAAAAAAATTATGAACTATCAGGTCAGTTAGCAAAGTAGCTCATACATACTTAAATTTGGGGGTTTTCAGTCTGATTTTTATTGGCTATCCCAACCTTCCAACCCGCTTATTGTTCTTTCACCTCACTCTCTCTCTCTCTCTCACTATTTTGTTAGCTCGTATATACTTGAAAGTTCTAATTTTCTTCAATAAAGTTTTAATCTCAAATAAGCGTTTAATTTTTTAATACAACTAAATCGTCCCAAAATCCTACCTCTAGATATCCTATTTTAGTTGAGCTTAGTTAATCCTTATAAGTTGAAAACTTGAAATCTCTTAATCAATTTGGTTTGTTCAGTCCGGTCCCGATCTGTTCTAACTTTTATTTGATCCGGTCTATGGTTTATGTTCTTCTTCTTATTCAATACACGGTCCAAACCGGTCCGGTCCAGTCCGTCTGGGTTTTCACCAACGAACATCCCTAATGACGTTAGTTGTGCCTTTGTAAGAGTGTTTCGAGGATAAAATACCTCTGAGGGGATCATGTCGCTTGATGCAGCATAATCAAGATACCACGAGAACTCGTTAGCCACCTCAGACTGAAAAGCAGCAAGCGTGTGGGAATTGGACTAGAGGGGATTTTGTACTAGGGCTGAAACATAGGAAGAGCAGAAAGTGGCACAATGACTTGGAATAAAACAAAGTTGACAAACAACTAGGTTAAGGGCGGCGTATTACCTTCATTAAGGGACAAAGAAGAATTATGAGTAGTCGTAGGAACTGCTGACTTTTAGGTACCTTGAAATTTGATACATTAATTTTTATGACCCTGAAATTTTTGAGTTTATTTTTAAGTACCCTCACTTATGAATTTCTTATAATTTAATCCTGAAATTACAAAATACCCTTACTATTGTCATTTTTTTTTTCTTTTAAAGCAAAACCCACAAAAACTATCTTTTCGCTATTGGACAGTCTATCGGTAGTGTTATGGATACTAAAAAGAGAGGGGTTGGGTTTTTTATATTAAAAAAACCAAAAAGGACAATAGTAAGGGTATTTTTGTAATGTCAGTCTGGATTGTAAGGAATTCATGAAGTGATGGTATTTAAAAATAAACTCAAAAATGTCAGGGTCATAAAAATTAATGCATCAAATCTCGAGGTATATAAAAGGTAATCAGCAATACGATCACAACGAGAAGTAGATACACCTGATGCCAGTGTACTTGAACATGTTCTTGAGTCGATGGAGAATGCTTGGATTGCAATGAATTACCATGACTGCCCCCAGTTGTTACCTCCTCGTCCACCACCTGGACCATGTCTGCCACGCCAATTGGATCTTTGGCTCCTATGAGAATTTTGACAATGTCAATTATTTGACATACTGGCATTATTATTTTGATTGGAGGGCACGATGTTAGTGGCCAAAGCTTGGTGTGTAGTCGGTGAAGAGTTATGACCACGGAGATGAAGAACACATTGCTCGTATAGGATGAGTTTTGAGCACAGGTCATGAAAGGTAAGATGGCCACCAAAGTATGCAGTAGCAGTAATTAAGCCCTCATACTTATGATCAATACCAAAAAGTGTATATTGAATCAATTACTAAGGGGGCTATTAATCACAGCAAGTGAATAAGTGATTACATTTATTTGTCTAAGATAGCATCCACGGATTGTGTCGGTTCCTTTTTAATAGTAGTGAGATGTCACCTGAGCTCAAGGCAATGGGTCATGCTTGCAGTTAGAAAGAGCTGATTCAACCTCTCCTAAATTTGGTGTGAGTGCAACAGATGTCAAACCTCCACCGCTATTTCATGCGAGATTTTCACAAAAAGCCAAGAACGAATTTGTTGATGTTGGGTTTCGTGGCCTAAAATCCAAGTATCGGCATGGTGGGACCGTACTAAATGCACACGGACATGTCAGGCCGAAGGAGCGAAAAGTCGAGAGAGGACAGAAAAACGGCACAGGGGTGCCGTGCCATGTGGCATGTTTGTGCCACCATGGCACGGTATGACCGTGCCACGTGGCATGGTCATGCCACGGGTATTCTTCTGGGCGTGAATTGGCAGTGGCTAGGGTTTGTCTCGGCATGCAGTTTTTCTCCTGGCAGCTAGGGTTTCCCTCTAAGGGTAAAACCCTGAACTTCTAGACCCTATATAAAGGGGCCTTACCTAAGATCTAAAATAACTCTTGAACTCCTGAATCTCTAAACACATTGAGAGGTAGAGAGACTTTGAGAGAGATTACAAGCGATATTATAATTCTGCTATTAGATCAAATCACCTGTTGTGATTGTGATCATTTTGTACTCTTCCTGCTCATATAGTGGATTAATTGTACTCATCGCCGTCCGTGGTTACATTGGGTTTCTACGTAAATCTTGTGTGTCGTTATTTTTGTTCTTGTTATCGCTCTTTAACTATTTCTGAATATCTATTTCATCCTATTGCTTCCGCTATTAGTTGCTCTAATTTCCTAACAAGTGGTATCAGAGCTTTGGTTTAGGATGTCTTCAATTATGAAGGTTGATATTCAGAATTTGATGGGGAGATTAGTTTTAATCTCTGGAAGGTGTAGATGAAAGCAGTTCTCATCCAACATGGGTTGTGGAAGGTTCTTTCAGGACCTTATACGAAACCCGAGAAGATAACTGATGAACAATGGGTAGTAGACCAGAAGAAGAGGCGTGGATCGTTAACGGACGAGGAATGGGAGGAACTGGAATTGAAGGCACTTTCTGCCATACAGTTGTACTTGGCACCACATATCTTGCGAGAGGTGCTTGATAAGACAACTGCGATGGATCTTTGGGTTCGACTGGAGGAACTCTACATGACGAAGAATCTCGCCAACAAGATCTGTTTGAAGGAAAGGTTGTATACCTTTCGTACGGCTGAAGGTACTCCGGTTCAAAAACATTTGAATAAGTTTAACTCTATTCTTGTTGATTTGGAGAGTCTGGATGTGAAAATTGAGGATAAGGATAAGGCTATTCTGCTTGTTGTGTCGTTACCCCCTTCTTATAAACATTTTAAGGAGATTATGCTATATAGTAATTCTAATACTATATCGTTTGAGTATGTTAAGTCAAACCTATTATCTAGGAAAAAGTTTGATCATGACATTCATACTGATTCTGCTGATGGATTAGTAGTAAGGGATAAAATAACGGAAAAGGCGAATGGTAATAGGAGTAAGAACCGTTCTAAGTCTAAAAATCCTCGCGCTGGTAAGACCTGCAATTACTATGGTAAATTGGGTCATATTGTTGCTAACTGTTGGCAACTGCAAAAGAAGAGGGAGAAAGAAAAGGATAATTCTCATGAGCCTACTGAAGCTTCGTTTGCTGAATCTGATTCTGATGATGATGTTTTGTTTGCTACCTCTACTGAAAGGGGAAGCGATTCTGATTGGATTCTTAATTCTGGGTGTACCTATCATATGTGTCCTCACAAGGATTGGTTTTCAACATATGATCCAGTTGACTCAACTGTTGTTCACATAGGTAATAATGCCCAATGCAAAGTAATTGGAATTGGTACTGTTAAAATCAAGACTCATGATGGTGTTGTCAGGACTTTATCGAATGTTCATTACGTTCCTAACTTGAAGCGTAACCTCATCTCTTTAGGCACCCTTGAATCCAAGGGGTGCAAATATTCAGCTGAAGGTGGAGTTCTGAAGTTCTCGAAGGGCAGTCAGATTCTACTAAAGGGTTTGAGGCAAGGAGGCCTCTATGTCTTGCAGGCATCTACTATGACATGTTATATGAAGAAAGGTTCATATAAGTCATCTCCCAGAGCTAAGTTCAAGCATTGCCTGGACTTAGTTGGCATTCCCAGTATTTGAGCGCCCTTCGGGGCATTGCCCCTCGGGGGGGTATCACCCTTCGGGGTGCGATGACGGTATTAGAGAGTTGGTGATTGGATATTTCGGTCCAAGGTGAAGATTGCTGGGTTTCGTGGCCCAAAATCCAAGTATCGGCACGGTGGGACCGTGCTAAACGAACACGGACGTGTCAGGCCGAAGGAGCGAAAAGTTGAGAGAGGACAGAAAAACGGCACAGGGGTGTCGTGCCATGTGGCACGGTCGTGCCACGAGTATTCGTCTAGGTGCGAATTGGTGGCGGCTAGGGTTTGTCTCGGCGTACAGTTTTTCTCCTAGTGGCTAGGGTTTCCCTCTAAGAGTAAAACGCTGAACTTCTAGACCCTATATAAAGGGGCCTTGCCTAAGATCTAAAATAACTCCTGAATCCCTAAACACATTGAGAGGTAGAAAGATTTTGAGAGAGATTACAAGAGATATTATAATTCTACTATTAGATCAAATCACCTGTTGTGATTGTGATCGTTTTGTACTCTTCCTGCTCATATAGTGGATTGATTGTGCTCGTCGCCGTCCATGGTTTTTTTCCGCATTGGGTTTCCACGTAAATCTTGTGTGTTGTTGTTTTTGTTCTTGCTATCGCTCTTTAACTATTTCTGAATATCTGTTTCATCCTATTGCTTCCGCTATTAGTTGCTCTAATTTCCTAACAGTTGATCAACCCATAGCGAAAAATAAAAGTGTGGGTCATGAACCCACAACCTTGAAGCATCTCCAACCATTGGACTGGGCTATGAGCTTGTGCCATTAACAACATCTAGTAGGTAATCAGCGACGAGGGAGGTGAACTGAGTTTTCCAATTGAGGAAATCTTCAGGCTTGGCCAAGTTTTGGTTTACAACACTAGTGATATTTATTGTAGGAAGAGGATGGAATATGTGCTAGCGGAGGTTGATAGGTTAAAGATTTGAAAGTTTGCCAACAATTCACCAAAAGAAAGGGTAGGCATCAAGTGACTAGCGGACTAAGACACTCGGTTAGGACCACCAAATTCGAAGATTCTGCCGGCAGACAAGAGATAAGATAGTGGAGGTGGTCGCTGGGCAAACGAGAAGGGTGGGCTACTCAAAAGAGGCAGGGAAAGACGATTGGGGTGGCAATCCGTAGAAGGGTTGAAAGGTGGAATGGTGTGAGGTGGATGGGTGAATGTTGATGGATTGGTCATGGTTAAAGAAAGGGTCTCTAGGTGGGCTTCGTAAGGATTCGGGCTAGGTGGTGTGGTGGTTGCAGTGGCAATGGAGCGTGGAGGAGTGATTGGGTTGGTGGAAAAGTTGAGATCCTCAAGACGAACGATGCCCTTGATGCAATAACCATGGTGGTGGTGCTTCTAGGAGACGGCGGATGAGGATTGCTTAGGGTGGAAGCAACACACAGCTAGGGCTTGGTGAGAAGAGGGGTTGTATTAGGGTTTTTCAGAGGTGGCTTTGATACCATGAAATATAGTTATACAAAATGAGGACTTAACCAACTAGGAGCTACGTGGGTCTATATTTATAGGATTAAAACGATACAACTATAACTCTAGCTTCCTCTATTACATGATAACACAGTTAAGTTTTATACAAATTAGACCATACATGAATGAGTCACACATATAAGTTTAATGAAGTTCTAATCCAAAATTAATTGGTTACGAGTGCACTGACTCATCAGCTTATATAAATGTTTAAGGTCACTTAAATTGTCAATGTGAGGCAACTCCCACTTTTAATAGCTCTAACACGACCCCTCACATGTGAGCTACTCACAAGGTTTAATATGTGAACATATTTAAACAAATAGGGACGGTAACAAATCCAAGAACAACCTACTCTAATACCATGTCAAATTTTATAAATTGGGTCATATATGAATAAGTTTCGCATACAAATTTAACAAGATTTTAACCCAAAACAAATTAATATAAATGAAGTGACTCGCAAGTTTATAAAGATATTCAAGGCCAATTAAATTGTCAATGTGGGATAGCTACCACTTGTCATGACTCTAATAGATGTAGAACAGTTGCAAATATCTTGGATACTTAACTCCTGGTTGTTTGGCCTAATTTGAAATTGGGACAGAATTTGTTCACTAACTATTGACGCTTGGATCGGATATGATCATCTCAAGACACAGTTCAAATTGACCTATCTGTGCCTATTATGCTAGCCAGAAAATTCTGCCAGAACTAGTCAAGTGTCTTCAATCGAATCATTAAAGCCAAGTAATCAGGAGTTCATTCGCAAAGAGCAATGTCAATTTAAGCTGATTGCTAGCTACTTTGTTGCTAAACCATCAGCTTTCAAATATTGTCAATCTGATCAACATCTTCTTCAAAGTTGAACTTCAGAGCCATTCGTATACCCATGGAAGGTCCATTGCACATGCAGAGTGAACTCTTTACATGGACCAAACACGGATAATCAGGGCTGGAAAATTATGTAGTTAGGAGGAAATGAAAAAGGATATGGGAGTCCGGAGCATTTTTTTCTCAGAGCATGAGCCATCCATGGGTAATCAACAGGAGCTCAAAATTGAAGACTTAATTATTTAAACGGTCAGCACGGGCGATATTATTATTTATGGTAGAAAACATATACATAGGCACTCAAACTGAACGGTGTTACATATGCAAAAAGTGGGATCTATTTTGCAAAGACTAGATACAACCGCCCTTCAGTATTAATCTTGCCAACGCAGGGACTTTCTGACTAAGGAGTAGGGGTGGGCAAGGGACTGGGCTAGGCCGAACTGGGCCAGTCCATTAACTAAACAGGTTGGACTGGGTTTAGTACATTTGTTAATGGGCTGGGCTGGGCTGGGGTATAGGCTAAATGAACCCGACCCGTCCATTACCACCTAAGAAGTGTTTTTGATTAGTTAATTTTTCAACTAATATATTTGTAATTTTCCAACTAAATTAAACTAGCCTAAATTCAAAGTTAGAAAATACACAATCAATCTAATAAATGGGTCGGGTCAAGTCGGCCCATGGGCGGCCCGCTTTGTGTCCGTTTAAAAACGGAACAAACTTGCACAAAACAGCGGTCTATGATAATTATTGTTATGTACACAGTGTTGGTAATAAGGTTAACGAATTGAACATGTAAACTAGTGTGTCAATTAGGTTAAAAAATAATGGGTCACTAAACGGACCGTTAATGGGCCCGCCCAGTCTGGCCCATTAATATGCCTTAATAGGCTAGCCCACTAATGGCCTAGTCCATTGTTGACTCGACCCTTTATTAGCTCTATTTTAAATAGACTGACCGCTTAACCCAATGGATATCCCGTCCGTTGGCCAGCACTACTAAGGAGATACAAAAACCTTGACAAAGCAGAGAGGCTCAAAAGGACTGAGATAAGAAAATACATGAAAATAACAGTAGCTGACGTAGCAATTTGGTTGCTCGAACAATCATCAGTTATTATCTAAGAAAAGTAATTGTGAAACAAAAGGGGGAATTGTTGTCAAGACATACGATTTGCTTAGCTACTGACCACCAGCTTTTGTATTTGAATGGTTGAATCTGACTACCATCCGTTAACTTTTTCCTCCCTTTCCCTGTACATCTTGAACATCCTTTTGCCTTAGCAAGAATTTGGAGAACATCCATAAAAGGATCACTGATGCACCATGGACATAGGCAAACTGGTGAACGTTTCGGAGTGTTATGGACTCGTAGTGTTTTGTCTTCACCACTTTCTATTTCTTGTTTCTTTTCGTAGTATCTATGTGTGAATTTTGTTCCTAACGCAAGGGAAGATTGTTGCTACCATTCACTGACAGGCCAATAAACACTTCGTTGATTTAGTCGATGAGAGGCTCAAAACATTCTCGGATTGGTTTTTAAGCCTCCATAAAATTGAATCAAGATTAAAACCACTTATATCAATCTAGATTATCAGTTTGCCTGTTTCAACCTCCGAGAATCAGTTTGTGCAGGTAATAAGATTAATAGTTGCAGAATTGAGAGAGGAAAACTTAATTTTCCATCTTAAGGGAGAAGAATTTACAGAGGGAATCTTGTACATGTATCCCACTAAAACAGGGAGCATATGATCTTTCTATCTGTCTGTGCAAAAACATCTTCCGCTGGCATTCAGAAAACCTGGGATACTATCTTTTGCAGGAGGTTGAAAGTCTTCTCATACTTTAAGAATCCCATGAACCAAAACTCGAAATTATCGGTAGTAGTTACTTGAAGGTACTTCTGTGAGGGCTTTTCCACATTCTCACTTTGGTTGGCTCTCTTGACCTTCCTTAAAGGGATTGCCACCTGCACCATTAAAATACACTTACATCAGATATAAACCTTAAATGTGGAGAAATGGGAAGCTTTCGTTTTTGTTTTAATACAATAGTATTACTTCATTAAGGGAGAAGAACAATTGTTGACCTTGTAATAGAAGGTGACAGATTCTCCAGAAGGATAAGTGAACTTTGCAATAGGCTCATTGCTGCAGAAAGCCATCCTTTTGGTGGAAATAAAGAGGCGGCCAGCAATAGGACCGCCTGTGGTGTACAAGCAGCATTTAGAAGTCTTCAGCAGGTCTTCCCCTTCTTTAACAGTGAACACTCTTCTGAATATTTTGTCCGCCCTACCCACTTGCAGAATTGCGGCTCCTATACTCAGCTTTCTTTTTGCTATAATGGAGTGAACATGCAAAAGTGACAAAGACAGTTACTTACAATTGGTCAAATTCGCAGGAACATTTGCCCCAAAAAAAAACATTACAGAGACATACCAAGCTTGTTGATGGTGCTGAGTACTGAATCCCCTTTGCCCTGCTCATGTGAAGTTAATGACCCATCAACATGGGTTAATGGTCCAGGCAGTACTCTCAGGTTCATGTTCATTGGTTGTTTGCACGCTGTAATGGAGAGCCCATTTCCAGGTAAGTGATCTGCAAGCAGATGCTTTCTGCTGCTTGTTGAGTTGAAAGCCTGCAAAACATTCATTTTCTTCCCTTTTGGTATCTTTTTTTGGTTTTTTTTCCCCCCGGGACAGAGTGAGAGAAAGAGTAGATGTGGGAGGAACAAACTGCCCCCAGATAAGATATATATACCAAGGGGTCAGTAGCTGGAATCATGCACCTGTTAGAATCATGAGCCATCCCCAGCTCAGCAATGGATCCATACCTTCTTTAAAAAATTTAGCTCCCTCCCCAACTTTTTTAAATTAATAAATATATATATATATTTTCTTCTTAAAAAAAAAAGGTTCCTTTCTGGTTCTTTAACAGAAACAGTAAATCAGACAGAATTTGGGGGGGGGGTGTTCACGTAAGTGTACTAATCATCCTTATGTAAGCACTGAAGCTTTTGAGTTGGCTGCTGTAACTTTCTGATGCTACCAGACCTTCTTTAAACTGTGCAATAAACAAATTTCTCTAGGACTTGTTCAACTGTTAAAGTAGGTATCTATCTCCTTCAAGTTAATTAAATCAAATCTTGCAGTATTTAATAAACTTAATGAAGAATGATTCTGAAGAAAGAGGGAGCCTAATGCTGATGGAATTAACCCATTCACTTATGTGTAACGTTAAAGATTTTGCTGTTTAGGTACCAGTTTTTCAGCAACACATCTTTACTTTTTTTCTACAATAACAACACCACCTCCTAATGTGGGTCCCACTTTCCTGGGGTATAGGGAGATACAAATGTAGGTAGCCTTACTTCTACAGGTATCCCTACCCGTAAAGGGGTTGATTCCAACAGATCCGCGAAAAAAGATTTTTGTGAAAACATTTTATAGAAAAAGGATTTTGTGAAAACACATCTTTACTTTGTTATACATGAGCAATGTCGAGTCTGCATGATGCATGATTGTCTGCCTATGGTGTTGAGAATGCATCCACATCATTTTCGAAGCAGTACCCTCACAAAGATTGATGCTTTTGCAACTTTGAGTAAATGCTTTTGCTTTTTCTGCTGGAAACCTTTTCCCTGGCTTAGGAGGATCACATTGTTCAGTCTAAAAAGCTCTCCTCTCCCTAACTGGAGGATGATTCTTGCATCAGTCATGGGACCATCATATGTAGATTACAGTCCTAAGGCTATGTAAGGTATCTATACTCTGATATCAAGTTCTTTTAGCATCTGAAAACCCTTGCTTTGGGATGACAGTACTGCCTCTGTCAAAGGCATCCATTTTTTGACATATTTGAATTAGATAACTAATTTCCAGTCTTAGATTTGCTTGTCCTCTTTCAAAATTAATTTGACTTGCAATTGGTTGCACAGTCAAAGCTCAGCAAAGCCATGAAATAAGAAACCATTTTCTTCGCATGATATCAATATGCATGGGGGGACTAATAATTATCGCAAGCAAGACAATGTACCATACCACAAGAAGTGTTTATTTATATAAGAAAAGCAGGACTGTTAGGGGTTGCAAAGTCCAGGGTTCTCTGGAAGCCTTTGAATCACCATTGCTTATCAAGTGCAAAAAGATTCAAAGCCACCAGCCAAGATTTCACATTCAAGTATATGTCTTGTCAGATATCTGGTCACTTTCATAAAGGTATGATCAGTAAAATTTTGGTCTTCTTTTTAGGTTTAAAAAGAAAAAACAAACAAGAGAGAATTTGGTGATCAAAATAAGGAAAGCTATTTCCTTGTTTAGGGTTCTTACTTTCTCTTGTCTAATAGGGAAAAAGATTTGTCGTTGCAGTTTAGGCAGCTAACTGAGGAGATTAGTGAGTTGGGTAAAGGGTGTGAATCATATTCAGGTCTCCACAAGCATAGAAACTTATGTGCTGGCAGTGTGGCTTTCTGATGCCATCCACCTTTCTCTCACCATGAAACAGGAAAAAATAAAATAATCTAAGCCTTCAAGGCATATTAACTGATTTTGCTTCGTTAAGTAACTTAGTCCACCAAGTTTTAAGGGAGTTGCATCAGGCTACACAGAGGAAATAAAATGGCCAACAAGCTGATTACCCACCCTCTAGTCTTATTGGGAAAATTTGGTACTGTTTGACTGACCCATTCGCTTATCTAGGTTAGGTTCTCAATGTTCCCGCAATTTTGTGCACCTTTTGATTGATTTGGGTATGAGCTAAGGTTTATACTTGATTCCGTGTTTGTCTGAGGGATTCTGTGGCATACTGCTTCCTTATATTTCTTTGGTCCCGTTGGCAAAATCTTTCTTTAAATTTAGGAGATCCACAAAACATAAAATTCCTGCATGGATTGAATAGTGAGCATTTTAACAATAAAGAAAAAGTAGCCAAGATTGTGCAAGTCAGTACTACTGATTTGAATCATTTTTGTCCACTGCTTGGCAAAACTCTCACTCTCAGCTTCTGTTTATCAGTAAACAGTGCTCTTTTTCATCTGACAATAACCAAGTTGATATAGAAATGGATATTCCACTCTCAGTAGGAAAATTGCAAAAGAATGTAGACTGCCAAAAAGCCTGACACGGAGGTCAGATTTCACAATTCAGGAAAAACACTGCTAGTTAAGACCATCTCTAAAAGATAAAACAAACTGACCTGTAATCATTAGCAAGTAGCAACTTCCGAGTGCTAGATTCTTAAATAACAACTGCAGATCGTGTGTCAAGGCTGACTTCAGGCTAATACTTCCCCAGCTGACTATGTGTATGTGATCAGAATTTGTTTTTCAATTTGAAATATTGTAATTGCATTACTAGTTCATTTAAAGCCTTGACACCTAACCCACCCCCCCCCACCCCCCCCGTGCAGTGCAGTGTGCGCTCCAGTAGTTTGTGTTTTTTCTTATATAGTTTTCTTAATTGTTTGATCAACATGAGGGAAACTGACCCTGTAATTTTAGGTGGTTTAGCTGTCTTTTTGGTCATGAATAAGGTATTTTTAATGTCAACTGGGAGATCGGTATTGCATTTATTAGTTCAAGCTTCTATTAATAGAATTACTCAGTTTCATCTCAAATTGATAAGCTGCAAATAATTTCTACATTTCATGCTAACTTGAGAGGAAAATATATTTCCATTCTATGTCAAGGGGTATGATTTACAGAGTCAGCTCAAATATGTAAATCATTGGGCCAAGAAGGAGAATCCCATTATGGCCAGCTAATTTCTGCCAAGCTTGACAAATAGCACATTGTAGGCATTTAAACATTTTGCTGTAACTGAGTAATCCCATGAACCAGAACTCGAAATCATCCATGGTCAGCACCTGCAGGTACTTCTCAGATGCCTTCTTTACATTCCGGCTTTGGCTGACTTTCTGGATCTCACTCAAGGAGATAACCACTTTGTAGTGAAATCTAACTAAATCTCCTGTAGGAGAAGTGACCTTTACAATTGATTTGTCACTGCAAAATGCCAGCTTGTTGGTGGAAATGAAGAGAACACCTGCTATTGGACCAACTGCCGTAGACAAACAGCAACGGAGCATCTTGAGCAACTGCTCTCGTTCTGTTACACTGAATACCCACTTGAGAAACTTCTGTCTTTCCCACTTTTAATGGCTTTGCTCCTAACTCATCCTTCCCTTCACTGCAATATAAAAACAAAATTAAAGAAAAAATCGAGCTCAAGATCAGTTTGTAGACTCCCTTTTCAAGGCCAGGGTGATGAAAACATAAATATTATAGGGAACAGAATAATACTGTGTTCTTTAATACCTTTTGCGAATGTATGGGAATTGCCCTCTGATTGGCTCTGCTCAAGATTCGAAGAAGCACTTGGATGGTTTGAAGGTCCAGTTAATAATCGTAAAAGTGGCTCAAATTTCTAACTAGTGTTTACGCTATCACATGCTCAAATGGGTAAATTTCCAAAGGCATTTAATATATTTTGACCATAACCTCTATTTTTTTAGCTGGCAAAAGATTTTGGAGCATCAAAAGTCAATATTTCTATGCTCAAGCAACAAGTAGATCAAGATCTTTAGTACTACCTATGTTTTCCATAGGCCAGTGGAGGATATTGGCAAATCTATGCCATTAATTCAAGCTCTCTTTCTCCTTCTATAAATTGGGATGATCTTGGCAGTAGAAAATGAGCCGACAAATGAGAAACAATATTGTGCTTTATACAATATTTGGTGTACCAAAATAGTGGGTTGATTACTTATTCTATTTGAGGGTGCTTTGGGTGTTAGGGAGTGTTAAACACATTCTATATCCCTCATGCACACACCCATTTTAATAGCGGATTTTGCTCCTCGTGTTGTCCGTGGTTTTTACCTCCACATTGGAGGGTTTTCCATGTAAATATTGTGTGCCTTCTTCATCTCTTTCCAACTTCTTTTTAATACCGAACTACATCCAATTGAATATTTGCATTCTAACTATGCTATTTCCACAACAAATTGGTACCAGAGCATTGTGTATTCATTTGGATTTGTAACATGACTTCCTTCATGAAGTTCGATACTGAGAAGTTTGATGGAAAAATTAATTTTAGCATATAGCGTGTTCAAATGATGGCCGTTCTCATCCAACATGGATTGAAAAAGGCCCTGCTGGAAAGACAAGCAAGCCATATACTATGACCGATGAGCAATGGAATGAGTTGGATGAAAAAGCCCTTTTAGCAATCCAACTGTGCTTGTCCCAGGAGGTTTTGCGAGAGGTCATTAAAGAAAACAAAGGTGCAAGTTTGTGGCTGAATGTTAGGTGATAATTTGTCGTATTTTACGTGCCCCTTTTATCTAATTTTAGCTCCTATAATAATATAATTTTTAGAGTTTTTACTTGTTTTATTTGCTTTTGTAGGTAATAAATTTCAAATCGAGCAAACGTCGCGAAAATGAGTGAAGAAGAGCAAAAAGAGCAAAAGCCGGCAAGAAGGGGCGATAGGGGGGCGAGCCACCGTGCCAGAAAAGTGGCACGGTGGGGCCATGCCACGTGGCACGGTCGTGCCTCCCCCCTGTTGGCCCGTTCGCTCAATTTCTCTATTTAACCCTCCTTAGGCGTTTTTGTTCGAGGGGTCGCTCTTTAAGCTAGGTTTTAGGTTAGTTTATCAAATAAAACCTCAATAGGAGGATTAGATTAGGATTGAGGATTGTAATCTTGGATTCAACCTTTGGATTTCAAGTTCCATCTATCAATCAAGTCTAAGTTTTCTGCCCTTTTCTCTCTTTAGTTCATATGTTGTTCTTGTTCACGTTTTACTGGTTTAATTCTTGTATTTGTTTTGTTTGGTTTAAATGTTTAGTTTTCATTGTTAATTCATGTTTATTTAGTTGTTTAGATTTGATTTATTTTATTCTCTTTCTTCTCTTGTTCAAGCTCATATTCTTGTTTGCTAGTTTAGGTTTTTATGTGTTTGTGATGTTTAGTTGTTAGTTTGTGTTGAATTGGATTGTGACTAGCCCTTAATGGCTTATTAACCTTGTTTAGGCCCCAACCCTACCTTGTTTATGCCTAGAATTTAGAGTTTTCTTTCACACCCACCAAGTGTTCGATGAAATGTTCGAAAGAGTTTCATCCGTGTTTTGGGGCAATTGACTTCTGCTGAGATATGAGGTCGATTGTCTAGTGTAAGTAGAAAGAATAGTTGAGATTGGAATATAAAAATAGTCTCGTCGCTAGCTAAGTCAAGGGTTACCAATCCTGCAGTTAAATTGAACTAATCCCATGAAAATAGGAGGTTAGAACAATTAGACTAACTCAGGATCCTTGAGGGAGAGATTGGTTGGTTTTAATGATGCAACCTACCATCTCTGAATACTAGTGTAACTTGGGAAGGAGAGTGCTTGACTTGATCACTTGGCTTATGTTAGGTCTAATCATAGCCCTTTTGTTTTCGCTTTAGTAGTTTAGTTCTATTTTCTATTCCTTCAGTTTTACCTAGTTTGAGACGCTTTAGTTAGCTCTGGTACTTGAAAACTCAACTCTCTATGGACAACATCCCAAGTACTCAACGATGCACCTTGCACTTGGGGTTTATAAATATTAAATTTTTTTCCCTAACACTGAAATTGGAAGGCCTGTATATGACAAAAAGCCTCGTAAACAAGCTCCGACTCAAGCAAAGGTTGTACACTCTTAAAATGGCAGAAGATACATCCATTAAATCTCATCCTGATGAATTTAATTCCATTCTAGTTGATTTGGAAAATTTAGAAGTGGACACTGATGAAGAAGATAAAGCTGTCTTATTAGTCTCTCTTGGTACCCTTGAGTCTCTTGGGTGAAAATATATAGCTGAAGGTGGAGTTCTAAAAGTCTCTAAAGGTGCTCTTGTCTTGATGAAAGCTAACAGATCTGGAAGTTTGTATGTGTTGCTAGGATCTACTGTTACAGGTTCAGCAACAGTGTCATCATCCATGTCAGATTCTGATGTCACAAAATTATGGCATATGCGTCTTGGCCATATGAGTGATAAAGGAATGGCTATCTTGAGTAAGAGAGGTCTCTTATGTGGCCAAGACACCGGTAAGATGGAATTTTGTAAACATTGTGTTCTTGGTAAACAAAAACGGGTCCGTTTCGATACTAGTATTCACAAAACGAAGGGTACTCTTGATTATATTCATTCTGATCTTTGGGGTCTCTCTCATGTTCCTTCTAAAGGAGGACACCGTCATATGCTAACCATTATTGATGATTTTTCTAGAAAAGTTTGGGCTTATTTCCTGAAACAAAAAAATGAAGTGTTTTCCACATTCACAAAGTGGAAAATTTTGATCGAGAACCAGATTGGAAAAAGGATCAAGCGGCTCCGCATAGACCATGGTTTGGAATTCTGTGAAGGTGATTTCAAATTATTTTGTGAAAATGAGGAAATTGCTCGACACCAGACAGTTGTCGGCACAACGCAGTAAAATGGCATTGCAGAATGGATGAACAGGACAATTATAGAAAGAGTCCATTGTATGCTCTCTAACTCTGGTTTGCCTAAAGAGTTTTGGGCAGAAACCACTTCAACGGCTTGCTATTTGGTAAATCGATCTCCACACACATCACTCCTGTTTAAGACGCCGAAGGAAGTTTGGTTAGGTGATAATTTGAAGAACACCACCGAGAAGGTGGAGCTCGAATTGGAGATGCCTAATGGTAGCCAATAAGATATTTCTTCTTCTTCATCACCACCACTCGAGATGCTCGATTTCACTATGCATGATTCAAATGATGGTTACTACTGAATTGCACGAGATAGACTAAGAAGAGAAATCAAAAGACCGAGAAGACATAGTGAAGTAAATTTGGTGGCTTACGCACTTACAGTTGCAGAAGAAACCGATGAAGGTGGAAAGCCTCAAACATATTCTAAAGCTGTTTCCTGCCCTAATTCTTCAAAATGGCTTGTTGCCATGCATGAAGAAATTGAATCTCTCCACAAGAATGATACTTGGGAGTTGGTAAGGCTACCTAAAGGCCAAAGAGATGTAGGTTGCAAATGGGTCTACAAGAAGAAAGAAGGTAACCCTAATGTTGAAAATGCAAGATTTAAAGCTCGCTTAGTTGCAAAAGGCTATACTCAAAAACAGGGTGTAGACTCTAATAAAGTGTTTTCTCCTGTTGCCCGTCACACTTCTACTCTTGTGTTTCTTGCATTAGTTGCCTTGCAGGATCTGGAGTTAGAGCAACTTGATGTTAAGACTGCTTTCCTTCATGGAGAGCTTGAAGAACAGATCTTCATGCAACAACCAGAAGGTTTTATACTTCCTGGAAAGGAGGACTATGTTTGCCCTTTAAAGAAGTCTCTTTATGGCCTAAAATAATCTCCCAGGTAATGGTATAAGAGGTTTGACTCTTTCATGATTGGGCATGGTTATTCTCGAAGCCACTATGATAATTGTGTTTATCATAGAAAATTTTCATATGGCTCCTTTGTATACTTACTCTTATATGTTGATGATATGTTAAGTCTGCTAATGACATATCATTAATTAATGAGTTAAAGGCCCAGTTAAACAGTGAATTTGAGATAAAGGATTTGGGTGCCGCAAAGAAAATTCTTGGCATGCAGATTCATAAGGACCGCCAAGTACAAAAATTAATTCTGTCTCAAAAGAACTATATCAAGAGAGTGCTTCAAAGGTTCAATATGGACAATGCCAAACCTGTGACTACTCCGTTGGCTCCACACTTCAAATTGTTATCTGATCTTTGTTCACAATCTGAGGAAGAAAGGGAGCAAATGTCGCATGTTCCTTATTCAAGTGCAGTTGGTAGTTTTATGTATGCAATGATATGCACTAGCCCTAATATCTCTCACACTGTTAGTGTCGTAAGCAGGCATATGAGTAATCCAGGAAAGGAACACTGGCAAGCGGTTAAGTGGATATTTTGTTATTTGAAAGGAACTATAGATATTGGCTTAGTATTTGATAGGAACAAGGTGGCACATAGCAACGTGGTTGGCCATGTTAATTCTGATTATGCAGGTGACCTCGACAAACGATGGTCTTTATCAAGTCATATTTTCACCTTGTGTAATTCTGCTATTAGCTGGAAAGCTAGTTTACAATTTGTAGTAGCTTTGTCTACTACCGAGGCAGAATATATTTCACTCACTGAAGGAGTCAAAGAAGCAATCTAGCTAAGAGGACTGGTTAGTGATCTTGGTCTTATACAAGATGTCACTATAGTATTTTGTGATAGTTAAAGTGCTATTCATTTGACTAAAAATTAAATGTATCATGAACGGACCAAGCATATTGACGTGAGACGTCATTTTGTTCGGGATACTATAACGGACGACAAAGTCGTTGTGAAGAAAATCGGTACAGCACATAAACCCGCAGACATGTTAAGAAAACCAGTTCCTACATCCAAGTTCAAGCATTGCTTGGACTTGGTTGACATTCATTCTTCGTAAGCCATATTTGATGACTATGGAGCATTTCTCAATCCACTCTTTACTCTCAAAGAATTTCAGCCAAGGTGGAGATTTGTAAAAGTGGCTCAAATTTCTAACTAGTGTTTACACTATCACATGCTCAAATGGGTAAATTTTCAAAGGCATTTAATATGTCTTGACCACAAACTCCATTATTTTGCTAGCAAAAGATTTTCGAGCACTAAAAGTTAATATTTCTATGCTCAAGCAACAAGTAGATCAAGACCTTTGGTGCTACTTATGTTTTCCATAGGCCGGTGGAGGATATTGACAAATCTACGCCATTACTTCAAGCTCTCTTTCTCCTTCTATAAATTGGGATGATCTTGGCAATGGAAAATGAGCCGCCAAGTGAGAAACCATATTGTAGTTTATACAATATTTGGTGTATCAAAATAGTGGGCTGATTACTTATTCTATTTAAGGGTGTTTTGGGTGTTAGGGAGTGTTAAACACATTTTGTATTCCTCTTGTACTTACCCATTTTAATAGTGGATTGTGCTCCTCGTGTCATCTATGGTTTTTACCTCCACATTTGAGGGTTTTCCATGCAAATATCGTGTGCCTTCTTCATCTCTTTCCAGCTTCTCTTTAATATCGAATTATATTCAATTGAATATTTGCATTCTAACTACGCTATTTCCGCAACAATAACTTACCTGGAATCTTCCGCACTTGATCTCGAAAACAAGCAGTATGCAAAGCTTATCAAGTGCAGTAGGAGAATAACAACGCCACAAGGTCCAAGGAGGTGTTTATTTATAGAGAGAGGCAATGACTGATGGGGCTTGGAAAATAAAAGAAATTTGGAGCCAAAAGACAAGATTTTGCATTGTAGATTGAGTCATAGCATGTTTAATCTCAATCCCCCCCCCCAAAAAAAAAACCTTTTACATGCAAAAACGCAAGTATTTTAAAGGTATTCAACTTTTTAAAGCTTTTTGTAACTCACTGGTAAATCTTTGGTTCTATTTCTTTGATTAAAGTGTCGAGATCCATTAGACCATTAAAGCAAAAAGAAAAGGAGATTACTAGTGACACACCCCTGATCTGCTAACAGGAAATCTGTACTAGTCCTACGTGGGATCGTGTAAGGCTATGACCCACAAGAGATTTCATGTTTCGAAAGTGTCTGTCAGTCCTGGTCAGCTGCATCAAAGATCACACATGCAATGCCTCAATCAGGATGGGAAAAGCAAAACAGGGAAAACACTGAAGATCACCCAAAAATCGGGGAGAAGTACACAACAGAGCAAACGAATGAAGTCCCATTTCAATATCTTTTTTGCCATGCCTTAAAAGTTTTACTTGGTAAACATTAACTGCAGGGATCTATATTTTGTTCATCATATCATTGATCAGTTATGTTGGAAGATATGTACCTATTCTATGCACATAGCCAAAAATGGCTCCCCATCCTAACCCAGATATCTTCTATTCTATCATACATTCATATCCAAAAATGGTTCCCTGGGAAAAGAAAAAGAAATGCTTGAAAAAAAGGTATTTCATGGATCACTCAGCTCTTTTACATTAAACCGGGTTCTTTTCTTCCCCTTTTTATTTTTTTGGGACACGGGGTGGGAGGTTGAACGATGCTCATTAAGCACCTTTTCTTTGAGTTCTCTCCTTCCATTTTCCTAACGCCCCAACTGCATTTCTGCATGTAGCAATTGCAATATGCCGATTTATTGAACTCAAACTTCAATCAATTAGATAAAGTTAAAAAGTAAGATGAGATTGGTATACACATCCTAAAGTGTTTTTCTGGTGAAAGAAAGTGGATGGTGTCAGAAAGCTATCTTGCTAACAACATAAAATCTTTGGTGCTGACACTCAAATGAATATGATGCACACATCTTTGAGCCCCATCTAACTATGTTTTTCCTAGCCGTCAACACTGCATTGGACATCTGTTATTTTGCCGACTATATACTGTCAATTCTAAGACATAAACCCAAAAACTATCTAAAAAGGACCTCTTGCATGAAAGATGAAAGAATGACTCTTCCTTTTCCCTTATGTATTGTGGCCCCAAGAAGATCAAATGTTGCCTAATCATGTCTTTGTTAAAGCGAGCAAACATCATATGACATGATATCCTCTTCTTCAAAATCTTTTATTGCTTGCAATGAGCAAAGTATTTGACACACCCAAGGAATTCGGTACTTTACAACCCCGTTAACTCCTTCCTCCCTATTTGTATAATGCACACCTTGTGGCATGGTTTTCTCTCATCAACCACCACCACTGCTTTTTATTCTGTCTGAGTGAGAGACTGGCCAAGGAGGAGGGAAACTCTACCATTTCTCTAGTGAATTCCTATTGTTGACATAGAAAATAATCCACTCCATTCCAAAATGACTAGAAATAGTTGTCTATCTTTAAGATCAAGTTTTACTAAGTTCATTCCCTACTTAACAAAAGGCATATTGATTTTACGGTAACGTATATCATATACCTAGGAGTATGTACTCCCTCTTGTGATGTATATATATTTTTTCAATGAGTACTTGTCACATAGAAAATTTTTAATATGTGGCCTTAACGTAGCTTGTAGAAATTTGTACTCCTAGGAGTATAGGCTTTGTTGATTTTACACTGTTAACTTACTATTATTCATAAAAGTACTTCGGCAATATGTTCATGATTTTTTTTTCTTTAAATCAAAGGCCAAAATAAAAAAATGGGATGGAGGGAGTCTGGTAAATTGCAAAGAATTGGCAAACCTAAGAAATGCTTTCATTTTGATCTCCCCTACTTAATAGCACGATAAGTGGAAAATCCCCAAAAGTTGGGGAAATGTACATCGCTGACCTGAAAATTTTAAGTTTATCCCCATATCGTCTTCCATAATTCAAGCGTTGTTTTGGTAAAAATTAACTTTGGGAGTCAGTGGTTTTGTTCCTCATATCATTGTTGATTTCAAGGATGTATGCACAAATTATCCCATGTACATAATTAACAATTATTCCCCATTGATCCTGACCCCAGATAGTCGGATGCCTTGTGTCATATCTAAACCATCTTGGAGCCAAAAGCATGCTTAAGCAAAAAGGTGGAGGGAATTTCGTTATAAAAAAAGAAACCAAAAAAACAAAAAAACAAAAAAAGGAAGAGGCAACAGGCATATTCAATTAGTTCACTTGATAGACCATACTCCCAGGGGCCAGGGGTACAATGCATTATACTTTGCACTATACAAGTAGGCTTAATCGGAGGCAATTGGTGTCTGGCTTCGTCGGATAATTTAAGGGAAAGACACCTAGGTTCAAAAGCATGAAACTTAGAGATGGGGTGAACCCAAAAAATGCCTATTTGTGATAAGAATTGTCATTTGAAAGTACAGCAGAAGGTTAGGTTGTGGTTATGTTTGCTATCTTTAAGCCTTAAAGACCGTTGTTTGTGATTTTGCTGTTATAGTGTCTTCAATTAATTTTTTCATCAATACGAAAGCCATTAACCTCTAATTACGGGTGTCTAGCACTTCTTTGTGCTTCTGAATGAGGTAGTTTCGTGACCAAAAAAATGTATTGACATAGCATTTCGATTTTGAGCTTCGCTATATCGTATGGATTAGTTTTCCCTCAACTCCTTCAGTTGCAGTTACTTCTGTGTGTTGTGCTAGATAAAGGGGAAAAAGTCATTTACATTCCACATAAAAAGGGGAACCATTTACAGACTTATCTGCAAAATATGTACATCACACAGTCCTGGACAACGCAAATCTAGTTAGAGCTCAACTAACTTCTGCTATGTTTGAGAAATGGCACGCTGTATACATTTGAAGATTTTGTTGTAGCTGAGTCCCATGAACCAAAACGCAAAATCATCCATGGTCACAACTTGTAGTTATTTCTGCAATGTCTTTCTCGCATTCTGGCTTTGGCTCACTCTCTGGATCTTTCTCAATGGGATAACCACCTTGTAACGAAATCTGACTGACTCCCCCGTAGGAGAAGTGAGCTTTACAACTGATTTATCACTGCAAAATGCCAACTTTTCTGTGGAAATAAAAAGGAGACCTGCTACTGGACCAGCTGTTGTAGATAAACAGCTACAAAATGCCTTGAGCAACTGTTCTCCTTCACTTAAGCTGAATACCCGCTTGAACAAATTCTCAGTGTTTCCTTTGTGTAGTAGCCTTGCTCCTAAACTCCACCTTCCCTTCACTGCAATACGAAGTCAGACAAGATTAGTATTTTTGACTTCTTTTTTTGAATTAGATTGATCAAAAGATATTACAAACAGGGAAGTGAATTGTGCCTTGTTCTCTGATGCCTTTTGCAAATACATAAGAACCGCCTGTTGTTTGGTTCTGCTCGAGAGAGGAAGAAACATTTACATGGGCTGATGGTCCAGGTAATAATTTCACTGGCATCTTCCTCCCTTGATCACTCATCATTGTTTTTGATCTGAATCTGAAAGTGTCTGTGAGAGTAATTTGATCAGCAAACAGAAAGGCCTGTTGAGGGTGGTGGGAGTTAGCAATTTCATGACGAGGGATCTATTTATAAAAGGAGGAAAAGGCTGATTTTTTTTTTTTGGGGGGGGGGGGGTGGGGGTGGGACAGTCTTGAGTTCTTTAGATGCATCGAGTCATCATAGCTCATCACGAGCAATAAAAAAGACAGAGCCGAAAGACAAGCTGTCACATTCAAGATGCCGTGTCATGGCAAGTCTAATCATCCCAAAAAAAAAACTAAATTAGAGGGGGACTAGTGAATGTGGTGTACGTTGTTAACTGAAAGAGGTAGTCAGTTTGAGTTAAAGGTATATTGAATCATGTTCATTCCTGCGTAAGCACGGAAGGTTTTTATGCTGGCAGAGTAGCTTTCTGATGCCACTCCACCTTTGTTTTACCAGGAAAAACACCCAAGATTTTTAAAACTTATCCAACCTTCTAAAGCTTTACTTCGTTAATAAATCTTTTGATTATGTTTCCTTGATTATAGTACTGTAGCCCATCATGAAATTGAAGCCAAAGGAAAAGGATATTGCTACTGACCCACCTTGGATCTGATCACAGAAAATCAGGTACTGATTGTTTGAAGATTGAATTTGGTGAAATTGCTGGGTTGTTATTTTCCAACCGTTTTGGCCCACATTTCAATATTTGGGGGGGCGGGGGTCATCAGAAAGCTACATTGCCAGCACAAAAAGATTTCGTGCTTATGCAGGAATGAACATGATTCAACACATCCTTTACCCCTACTGACTGCCTCTTTCTGTTAAACTACTCAGATCAAAATCACTATTTTTTTGGGGGGTTTTTTTGGGGGGGGGGGGGGGGGGGGCGGTGATTACACATGCCATGGCTCATAAACTACAATGCAAAATCTTGTCTTCTGGCTCCAAATTTCTTTTATTTTCCAACCCCCATCAGTAATTGCCTCTCTATAGTCTATATAAATAAACACCTCCTTGTGGCATTGTTATTCTCCTACTGCACTTGATAAGCATTTACTAATTTCTGATCAGAATCCTCTCACAAACACGTTCAGATTTCAGACCTTGAAAGTAATGATGAGTACTTCAGAAGGGCTAAAATCAGTAGCTTTGAATAGCTGCTTGTTTTGAGATCAAGTGCGGAAGATTCCAGCTAAATTATTAACTGGACCCTCAAACCATCAAATCGCTTCTTCGAATCTTGAGCAGAGCCAATCAGAGGGCAGTTCCCATACATTCGCAAAAGGTATTAAAGAACACAGTATTATTCTGTTCCCTATAATATTTTTGTTTTCATCACTCTGGCCTTGATAGAAACTGAACTTGCGGTCGATTTTTTTTTTTGTTTTTTGGTTTTTATATTGCAGTGAAGGGAAGGATGAGTTTAGGAGCAAAACTATTACAAGTGGGAAGGACAGAAGTTTCTCAAGTGGGTGTATTCAGCGTAACAGAAGATAACCAGTTGCTCAAGATGCTCCATTGCTCTGTCTACGACAGTCGGTCCAATAGCAGGCGTTCTCTTCATTTCCATCGACAAGCTGGCATTTTGCGGTGACAAATCAATTGTGAAGCTCACTTCTCGTACAGGAGATTTAGTTAGATTTCCTTGCAAAGTGGTTATCCCATTGAGTGAGATCCAGAAAGTCAGCCAAGGCTGGAACGTCAAGAAGGCATCTCAGAAGTACCTGCAAGTGGTGACCATGGATGATTTCGAGTTCTGGTTCATGGGATTCCTCAGTTACCGCAAAATGTTTAAATGCCTACAATGTGCTATTTCTCAAGCTTAGCAGAAATTAGCTGGCCATAATGGGATTCACCTTCTTGGCCCAATGATGCACATATCTGAGCTCACTCTGTAAATTATACCCCTAGACATAGAATGGAAATATATTTCCCCCTTAAGTTAGCATGAAATGTAGAAATTATCTGCAGCTTATCAATCTAAGGTGAAGCTGAATAATTCTATTAAAAGAAGCTTGAACTCAAAAATACAATACTGCTATGCCAGTTGACACTAGAATAACTTACTCATAACTAAAACGACAGCTAAACCACCTATTTAGTTGCCCTCATGTTGATCAAACAATTAAGAAAACTATATAAGAAAAAACAATAACTACTGGAGCGCACTCTGCACCACCCGGGGGGGGGGGGGGAGGGGTCAAGGCTTTAAATGAACTAGTAATGCAATTAGA